>JARJDT010026240.1:0-16431 GCA_030264655.1 Leptusa sp. GC000079 | reverse complement strand
GAGTATAATTTAAGTAATTATTTGGTCATTATGCATTTTGCGACGCTTGTTGGCGATATGTTCCGAATTATTTTGTTGACGCGATTATTAAAAAACCCTGTTGGTTTTTGTATTTGATTTTAGACAACAAATGTATGGATAAATGATAATAAATGTTGAATCGGCATTCCTCATCGTTTTTGAGTTTATTTGTAAAATGCGTAAATAATGTAAAGTGTGTAATTGTTTGGTTTTATTGAACCCAAATTATTAATATTTCTCATAAAAAGCGTATTTAACATCTTGGGACAAGGAAGTTGCTTTACATTTTCAGGTCTCGAATTGTTTTCTTTTTCCTGAGAGGTGTATAGAATCAGACACCGCGCGCCATCTCTACAAATTGAGCTTACTTAACGATGGAATATTTGCTTCGTGCAGTTTATCCTTGGAAAATTAGAATACTTGCAACAGGACCGTATTTTAAATGAGAATATTTAAAATTATTGTAATAAATAAAGAAAATAAAGGAATTAACAAGTTGGGAACAAATACAAGGACATAGAAACTGTTAACTTGATTAATAAACCCTCTGACTTTAATAACTTAAAAATTAATACATTTTACTAGTAATAATAATGATAATAATAATAACCAACACTAACGACGTACTCGTTAAGACGTCTAACAATTGAGTTAACAATATTATGGCACTGGTTATATAATATCACCCGATTCTATAAGTACTTTATAAGTTATAAATAACAAAGGTGTTATGTACATAATACCATAAGTATATTTTATCCTTATTGTGTCTTCATATTATATTCTTGTTTACTCACTTCGTTTTGCTTTCGCGCTTTTGTTTTGTTAACTTTTAAGTTATTCGCTTTGTAAGCGGTTTCATCATTTCTTTAATAAGTTTAGTTAATGAAATAAAATCGAAATAAAACAGATTTTAAGCAGAGTGTCCCACCATTACATAATACATCTAAAATGTTACAATCACTACCAACTTGCTTATCAACTAAGTGCAACACAATCAAATCACTGACCAAAGTAAAAATGAGGAAGAAACAGAGTTTGCTTAATAAATTAAAGGCTAAATTAAAGGGGACGTCAGTCGGGGTCACTCTGCATGTCGCGTGACTAGATGTGCGGCTTTCAGGTTGCGAGGATTCGAGAAAATCAATTTTCATTTGCATTGATTTGATCGACGCCGTCAAACAGCCAGCATAACAATAATGAAGAAACTCAATCACAGTTTTTGTTTGCTATACACACTTAAAACCAATATTGTTACAGAACGTTTAGTTTCATATCACATTTTAAGCTTTGTAAATTTACTCAAAATTTATTTTATAAAATGCTCATTAGTCTTATTGATATTTTTTGTGTCGCTTGAAACATCAATAAGGGTTGCATTTATTTTATATTTCAGATTGGAATAATAAAAGTTCCAGCTTTATTGACCTTTTAAACTCGGAACTTTGATCGACCATTGACTAGTTAATTGATTGTTGGTCATCATCTTGAAGTTTCTTTTAGTGTCGCTTAAAGAAATGTCAAAATTTGAGCAACTTTTGTTCAAAATTGAAATGTTATGAAACAAAACGTCTTTGAGTGTGTCGCACATTCTATAAAAATATCGGTTTTACGTATAGATTTCATTCGTATATAAATATTTTATATACATTTCTTTAATTCATGCTTATTTTCTTTGCTTAAACTAAATAACTGATTAATTCGTTTTGATGTGGCTTTTGCCTAGCCTGGAAACTATGCTGATAGTAAATAACTAGATGAGCCAAAGAATGCTGTGAGCATGCTCAATATATTTGTTAAATTCATTGCTTTCGTTAATTCGTTAAGATTTTCGTATCAGTTAAATTTTGTATAGAGTTATTCGCATACACTTTAGATCAGTTTACCAAAAACGTTACGTGTCATTTTGTTAATAAGTAATAATTCTTAATTAGAAAGCGATTTAAAGTGTGGACGAATGTGTGTCGCTTTTCGTTGCTTATAGTTTTTCTTCTATACTAGTATATCAATATTATTGTAATACTAAGGCACAGACCCAGCTTAACTGCTTGTGAAGAAGGACATCGATGTATGTATAATATTTCCCATTAATCTTTCGTGTTTGTTTTGTTTGTTTATTAATAGCCCATCCTTCGCGTTATCGAAGCACAGTCGTGGAAGACAGCTGCGCTGGATATACTACCCAACATAGGAACGGAATACAAAATAAGTCACCGACTTACTATTCATAGTTAATTACGTTAGTTTATAAGATTTTCGGACAAAAACAGTGTCCACGGCTAGAGCAACGCACAGCCTAGAAATTGCGATGCGTATCTCTAACACTTGCATCAATGCTCACAATTTTTAACAGTTTAACTTTATAATAATCAAATATTCCCTTGCAGTCAACAATCAAAAATACAAATATTATATAAAACGCATTTGAAAGTTAAAAGTACAGGTTGCAAATGCATTTTTTTTTGTTGTTGTTAAGTGTCGCTTGCATTGCGATTGTCGCTGTAATGGGTGAGCATTGACGCAAGAATAAGATACGATCCTTGGCATCGGTGAATTTACCACCATAATTTGGAGTCCAAAACGCACTTAAATTTAGTTCGTCTACGTTATTCATTCGTCTTGTTTGACAGGATCAAGTGGCACTTGCGGACATTTTGCGCGTCTCTTTTTATATAATAATATGTATCCAAAAATGTAATATATGCTCGACTACAAATGCCACAAGATTTGCGCATTATGTTCAGTTAATATATTTAGTTATTGCTGCGCATCATGTTTTTTGTATATTATTAATGTTGCAGCGTTTGTATACTAAACCAACTTACCTTTTAGCAATAGTTATATACCTAATATCGTTATATCACCTAAGCTATGTCAACTACCCTATTTGAGCACCAATACATACGCGCGCGAAATAATCAAATTTAATCGGTTTTAATGTTTCAATAATCACACTTAAACTTGGCAAGATAAGCTGCATATTAAGGCAGTTTGTTCTTATATATTTTTGTATCTACTGTTATATTTGTTGTCTTCTTGTATTTATTTAGTATTATTGCTATCTGTCATGGTTGAGAATTGGCCATTTTCATGGCGTTTTCGTGTCGCTTTCTCTCTGATGTGTCGCGTGTTCTAAACTGTCAGCAGTTTGAAAGTATCTATCGGTATCGCAAAGTGCGGTCAGCGTCGCATTATTGCAGCACTGATTATGGTCGCCGGCCGTAGCAGCCGTCGCCGTCCCATCGTCCATGAGTATAATAGTATTCGTCTCCGCATTGCCCCCAGGTACCGGGTGCGGCGCTATCAGGAAGTCTTCTTGGTCGAGGGTGAACAGCTGCGGCGGATTCCAGCGCGGTATCGTGCTACAACGTGTTCCTCTGTTGTGATTCGAACCGGGGGTATACATGCTCAGATTGGTAGGACTGATAACACCAGACATCGCCATAGGGTAGTTGAAGAGCTGTGGGTAGAAGCAAGCAGAACGGGGTTGAAATTCATTGAATGTGGGTTAATGATGTTTGTTACCAACATGTCCCGGTTGCCCAGAATGAAAGTGATTAAAGCTGTAGTCCCGACTCGGCGAATACGGGCTCGTCGTCGGGAGGTTGCTTCGCGTGGGCGATTTCCGACGGTCGTGGCTGTTGGGGCTGAGTGGCGGCGACGCGTTTATTTCAGGTACTTCGTCGACCGGCGACGCTTCGCTGCCCGGCGGCGTTATGCTCACCGGCGGCGAATTCGTTCCGGCCATTGTTACGTCATTCGTGGATCGAATTATTGCTACGGGTCGTGCCATCGGTGGTAGAGGCGGAGGTGGCAGCATTGTCGTCGAAAAATACTGCTTTGGACTACGCGACGACAGATTTGTCTGCATCTGAAACTGAAAGTCCTTCTTTGCTAAAACTTTATAATTTCATTTTTGGCGAATCACAATGTTGTACCTGTGAGGATTGTGAAGTGTTGTCCGTTTCTTGGCACACGAACGTGACGAAATCCGTGAGTGTATCGTGGCCGTTTTCCGGGTACTTCACTTGGTGTTGGTGATGAGATTCTGGACTGTGTTGGTAGAATAATGTACTTGGACTGGTAGACTGAGAACTGGAAGACACTAATGTGGTATTTTGAGGCATCGCTAGAAAAGACAGGAAGGGAATTCGGGCGCATTAATTTATACATCTGTAAACAGCCGCTATGCAGTAGGCAATAAATTATTGTAACATGTATCATGGGGCGAACACGCTTCATATGCGAATTTTATTGATTTTCTTTTAGCTAAAAGTCCTGACTAGACAACACAAAACATGGAGCAACTCAACTCATTGTTAGTCAACCGCATCATCCCATATTTTATATTCAAATTCCTTCCCAAAACCCAGAACCCCAAAATTAAAGCGAAAGAATTATACAGTACGTCCCCAGATAAATTTGACACGAGAGAATTTTCTAATATTTCGATTAGTTACTTCACTATCGAGAAAATTCTATATTTTTTAAACTCGGTACTTGGGAAATACTACAAAATTCTAAAACCTCACAGTAACTTCGGCGATTAAAAAATTTAAAAAAAAAAATGAAGGCAGAATTACTTGAATTACTTTTTATTTGTTCTGTTTTATTCAATAATATAAGGAGAAAAGATCGTTTAATAGATGCAAAGATACAACATATTATTTCAGTCAGTGATATTAATGTCTTACAGGGTGTTCCAAATACACTGAGCTGATTTGAATTTGCGGCAAATTTTTCATTTGCAATCTGCTCACAACTTTGGAAGCAAATTGTCCATTTTATTCATACAAAGTATTTACTATTCTCATTTTCTTTTAGTTTTTTTGAATTTTTATTATCCTGAAAGTCCTGGAACATGCTGTATGTGCTATAGCTATTGCTTCGCTATGTTATGTGTATTTGTAGTCTATAACACGTGTGTACTCACAATATGCAGACGACACGACCATTGCGTCAACTGGAGCCGATCGATCTGCCACCACAGGACCCTGATCCTGATAACTATTGCAGTAGTAAGCAGGGTGTTCTAGTTTGACGCTATTAATATTCGGCTGCGGCTCCGACAGCTCGTGCATGATGGAAGCTGAAACAAGGGATGATGCCTAATTAATACGATATCAGCAGCTATCAGAGATGCTCGACAATGTGCATCAATTTCGGCATTGATTGATTACACACAATATGCAATGTATCTGGTCGCTGTCAGAAATAAAATCAATTTACTAAAAAATCAAAGAGAAAAAATAAAATATACTGGAGTATCGCCTAGCAAAAGATAGTTGACCTAGATATCGATTGCTATCTTCATCTAAGAACATGAAAAACTATAAGATGTAAGTGATTTCAATAAAAAATTTGCAACGTTGCAATTTGATTTTGAGTCCTTGAAAATCATATATCTATCATAAGATTAAAAGTAATAGTCTAAGATAGTGCTAGTCCTACTTTAGTCCTGTAAGGATATAATTAGGAAAGATCAGCTTTAAAATAGAAAGAAGAGATATAAAAAGTTAATGATCGCGCGCCGCATCTCCAATAGCTTTAAATTACTTACATTTCGACAATTTCCATAATTCTTTGGATGAAAACACGCCCGTAGCTAAAATAATGTCATTGCAAATGACGCCATTATACGGGTTATGTGTATATCCTGTAATTGCAACATTACAAATGTAACTAACAAACAAATCACACGACAATATGCAGCGTGTACCTTTGTTTTTCCTATCGTCCTCCTTCTTGTTGTTGTTATTGTAGCAAACTCCACTGAGAATTTCTGTAAGCATCAAAAGCGCACCGGTTTTTTGTTGTCACATAAGAGTTTTGCATTGTTAATCTACCATGACTATTGATGAAGTTGGCCAAGTAGAGATCGAGTTCGCGCACGGACACGTTGATATGGTAAGGATTAACGCAGAGTCCTGGCTGCGAACATTCAGGATTCTTCTCCAATCGCTCACCGTCGGTGCTCTCGAGCGGTATCGCTTTAAACAGGATGACCATCACGAGATCCAAGCGCCACACTTTGTCGGCTTGTCTTAAGCAGTCTATTCGTCGCATTTTGCCCTTCTGGTCAGGATTGGAGAGGACGCACACCGCCGGCCGTTTGCCGGTGATGCTGAGGACGAAGTCCTCCCGACATTCCTGCGTAATGTCCTTGCGTAGCTTGCCCAGGAGACGAGATGCCCATTTCTGTTTCACCTCGGCCTTCTCGTTCTTGACAAACAAACCCAAAACTATAAAGCAACATCCTTTCGGGAACAATTAAGGATGCGGTATACCTGTAAGGCTTCTTTACACTGCCTCTCCTCTTCGAGAGACATTCGCTTCTCATGTTTTTTGTAATATTTGCGTTTCGCCGCTTGCAGGTTGAACCATGTATACGAAAAGGACTTGACGAAGGGCAGCAGGGCTTCTATGAACGGATGAAACTCGTCCTGTGCATCGACAAACTGTTAAAAATTGCCGCCGAGCTCTAACAGGCGTTGATTTAAGAGGTAAACGACCAAAACAATTAAAGAAAAATCGAGTAATGTGTGCATAAACATTGTGTACAGAAATTTCAAGTTTTATCGAGAGAAGAACATTGAACACATAAATAAACAATCATTAATTATCACGTAAGCAAATCGAATGCGCGTCAAGACGTGATTTTATGTCAATATGCAGAACCAGAACGCATGTTAATTTGCTCATGGAAATGAGGAAATCGTTGACGTGCCTTCGACTTCTTGCATGTTGTGTACAGTTAATCGACGATTAAAAACATTGATCAACGAAACGAGACAAGCATACTCGTATCGTGTTAGGGGTTGTTCGTTGCATAATCAAGTAAATCAATTAAACGCGATATGCACACACATTAATTAACTTAAGAAATAAACATCAAACAACATGAATTAGTTAAAACAATGTTTATTTTGTATTTAATTAGTAACGCAATCAGATTTTTTCGTTTGTGAATTTCCAATCGGTTTGCATACTAATAAAATGCAATTATTTGACATGCAAACAAAAATAAGAATGAAAGGTATGTAAACGCGTCCGCCACGATGCATAACAATCATTTTGCGCATTAAATAAACGGTTCCCGATGGACTATAAACATGTACGCTTTTTATGTGCCTCTTTTTTAAATTCTCTGATTCAGCGATGGCGATGAAACATCCAAAATGTAAGTGTCAGTCATAGTTGTTACTTAAGAAGTTGGAACATTTTTTGTGCAAGAAAAAAAAAGGCACAATAAAAGCATACATCTTTAAATACATCCACCATATAATAGGGACATAAAGTTTTAGAGGCTTGAAATAAATGACTTTCCTGCGATCGGGTTATACAAGTTCGTCTAAATTCTGGTATTATAAATAGTTTCGGCTATTTTTAGTGCCTAGCAAGGAGTGATTCAGTTTAATAGCAATAGAGGCAAACATCAACAACACAACATAACAGGTAAGAATTTCCAACAACAATCAACATCGATCGGTCAATTCAAGTTGATGCCAATTTTTTAATGTGATTCACTAGAAAAAATGCAGGAGGAAAAATTATGCGAAAGATTGAGCGGCGCCACTGTTAATCGGTTGATCAATGACGTGAAGTGTGATCCTGTGATGTGCATCTTGGCACCGCGAAGCTTCGACTTGACTCAATGAATTTCGATTCATTGTATAACGACCGAAATTGTTTATTTGCCATATTTTTCTATAATATACAAATGGCAAATAAATTTCACCAATCTGTGAGGCGTATGTTTGGTCCGCGCAATTGTTTTAAAGTGAGGTATTATGTTGCTACGAAAATATACACTGCTGCCTGCGGACACGTGGTGTGCTGATGCCGTTCAAGCTATGCAATGATGTTGTCGCTGCTCCTGCTGCTGACTTTTCGAATGTTCGATGGGTACGCATCATGCATGTGGAGATGTTATGTATGCTCGTGTGGTATACGCTACACAAGGGCAAGTCCCGAAGTTATTTATACAAATATGTGAGGTACATTTCAGCGGTCCGTTGCTGATCATCAACGGACCGGAGATGTACGCAACCGTCACAAGTGTATCTACTTCATACATCATGTACAACGAGATAATTTTCAAGAAAAATTTCGCAGAAAATAAGAATTCTTATAGCATTGAGTCACGGCAATAAAATGTTGCGTTTTGTGAAATTTTCGGAAACATCCAGTAGGAGGAAATTAAAAGCGGGCAGCCGTTTTTCATTTTCAAGGAAAAGCACAGCAACCAAGGCAACATTTTATTTCCCGTGGGAGCACGCTGAAGGTCCTTGTCGTAATTAACATTGATTGAAGGATACGTGGAGGACATTAAAGGACGACTCAATCAATCAAAATGCGGCACGGCGCTATTAAAAGCGCAAACCGAAGGAAAGCGATGATGAAAGGTGATGTCACACACTTAGCGACTCTCTTAAAAAGCAGCATCAACTCGAATCTGACCGTTGTTTACAGTTAACACTCATTGTTAATCATGTTAATTACATATGGCGACGCGAGAGGACAAAGGGCGTAGGGTAGCAGCGTTAAGGCACCTGTCCCGACGACGGCGTTTGCAGATAAGAAGACACATCTGGCTCCACCATGCAGCTGCGCACTGTATCTGGGATAAACATTCCTTAAGGTCACCGGAAGGCACCGCGTTGCTCCTTCTGTCCCATTACCATGAAGGTGGTCTTCGATTCCTAGCGCGCAATGCGGACTCGGATATACCTTTGGCAGAAAGGGTCATACAATTCTTCCCAATTGTCTTTTGCGATCAACTATTATTGAGGATGATATGCACTTTTGCTAGTTCAACTTGTGTTTTGACTAAGTTAATTTTGATGCGCATATGCGCACTTATGGCCTGATGTCTACGATTATCGGCGCATTTGCGCACCGCGTGTACCTTTTGGGCGCGAACACTTTGCAATCCACTTTCAAAATGCAACACTAAACGCAGATTGCAACTTTTTATGAAGCGAATAAAAATAAACTAAAACTATTACCGTTCTTACGTAAGTTCGTTTCGAGCAATGCGAAAATTTAAGGACGAAATTGCATCAACGTTTAAAGTTCAATTCGTGCGGTTGTATGGAATTGGAAAAGTTTTGGAAAATATTTTCATTTTTGTTGTCCGCTGATTGCATGACTATATAACGGCAAGTAAGCGAAAACGCGCATACTAACTTAGGCAAACGACTTTCGGTTTGGAAGAAATTGAAATATGCGATGCGCTTTTTTCGCTAGTGAAAAATTCAAAGGATGCAAACCACATAAAAACTATACATACATGACAAACGGTGTCACACGTGCAAAATAAGAAGAAGATAATGTATCGCAACAGAAATAACGTTCCAATCACGTCACATGCCCAATATATGCAGTGTTACACGATGGAAAATGCGCGCTCTCACTCGTTTGCTGCGGTGGAAAATCGTCGCTCGTCGATGCTTTCGTAACGTTCGCTCGCTCGCGGCGATCCTCCCGATTATTGCAAAAACAGACGCGTGCACTGGCTCCTCTTCCTTCTTACATCGATTACAATTAACTAAGTACAATTAACAGGAAAAGAAATTCGTTTCGTTTGCGTTTTATTTTAATGAACTCGTTTTGCGCTGCGATCACTTGTGGTCGGACGAATCTTCGTCGCAGCGCGATACATTTTCACGATTTTCACGACACACAGCTGAAGTATGTGTTTTTCACTCACGAATGTTGCTCGCCGACTAAATGTGGCGTCGGTTTTATCGAGCAGTGCGACGACGCGGACGGACGGACCGCGACGACGTCGGTTCAAGCGTCGCTACCACGATTGCAGACGATTTCCATTTTCCATAAGAACTAACGACCTCTGCAACTGCTGCATTTATATTATGCTCACATCCTCACATGCATCCAGCGAGCGACCAGCCAACGGGGCACACATCAACATGCAGACGAGACATTGGGCTGGGATTGGGATGCCTGCAGGAATTACGCCGAACAAGCCATCGTCGCGTCGTAATCGCATTTGCATTCAGGCATTTGAGCGTCGTGCCGTCATGCGGCATCGCACAAATTACGAATCTCAATCCGACAAAATCTCGATTGCTATTCAACTTTTCTCTTTTATTGATGCATATCATTTTCAACAAGGCACACAGAACATAAAATGCGCGCTATTCGTCGCTCTTATACAGACTAAACTTAGACTAACTGAAATTTATCAACTAACTGCGTATTTATTCGGAAAAAAGTTTATTAAGTACTTAACTACTTAAGAACTAAATGTGATTTAGATTGTTGTTATTGTTGTCGGTTAAATTGTGCCTTTCATGTTAGGAACGTGGACCAGTAGACGACGTTCAGGATGAAGAAGGAAAAGGGAAAGAAGAAACGGGAAAACTGGTCGATGCACAGTGCGGTGCTGCGGCCGTTGCAGAACGTATCGTACTGCGGCTGACTACCGAACCGCGGCCGATCTATATCCTAAAAGAAAACGAACGACACTTAAATGCCATAAATAACAACAATTTATTGCGAGACAAGAAGTCGGAAAGCGACTCCAACTCGAAGAGCACCCTACCGATCTTCATATAATGATCGCAAATGAGAGAAGCCCTCGACTTGCTTTTGCTTTGCTCTATAAATGCTACTGCTAGACCTCTTAAAACTACAGGGTGTTTTATATCTGGCCTGGCGCTGAAAATTCAACTGCACATTTCTGCCCTAAAAGTACAAACACTATGTATACAAGCGTATTGATTTTACTATGCGAAATATTATTTTCAGCAGACTTTGCACAATCACAATGCACAAGCAAACTTCGTAAATTAGCAAAACTAACACGAAACTAAAGGAACTATTTATTTAAAATGGAAAAGTTTAACCACATGCAAAGTAGCGAAGTTGATTTGAACATGAATTGTAGAATATGTAGAATTGCGCGCACCTTGTAATCGCTTTGTAAATCTGAATGCAAGTCTTCATCAGAGTAGCCTTTCATTGCTTTGGTCGCAACGGGACCCATATAATTATTAACCACGGCGAATTCCATCAGCGACAAAAATACGAACACTGAGCAAGACGACATCCAAATGTCGATGGCCTTTACGTACGATACAGGCGGCAAGGATTGTTGCGATTGAGTGTTTTGTGTCGCTGCAAAAACACAAAACAAAACGCAACACAACATATCATTGCATTCTAAATGTCACTTTCGCTAATTTATTTATTACCTAGTGTTAGTAAGGATGTGACGCCTAAAGTTACGCGCGCAGGTATTGCTTCTGGTTTGATCCAGAACGAAATCCAGGACATGACGACAATTAACGCTGAAGGAATGTACGTGTGAAAGAGATGATAACCGAGACGTCTGCGTAAATTAAAAACAATTGCTAGACATGTGAAATTCCCCGTCGAATATTCAATTGTACAATCTGTTGTGTAATTATTCGAAATGTCCAGTTGCGGTAGCTCGACTTCAGGATTCACTACCAACGGATCAGTCATATTCCATATGAAAACTAAATCGTGATCAGTATGTGAAACTGCAACATTTTTCAATTATCTTCTTTACCAATTTACTAATTCTGTGTACAAAAAAAAAAGAGTAAGAAGTAAACTTACGACTTTCTATCATTATCGAACAAATTTGTGTATCATGCGGATAAGATTCGAATTTCATAGCGCATGAAAGTACTAAGGTCAACCTGTAAAGTAAAGGAAGCCGTACTGCGACATAATTTTTCTAACACCTAATAAAGCTAAATTATTTTTCCTTTGATCTTGACACTTCTCGTTTAAAATTTTAATAAATACATAAAAAAAGTAAATGAATACTTGGACATGTAGAGTAAGGTCTTATCGTGATACAACCATAAGTAATGATTGGGTATCGTCATCTCATGAAAAGTGACACTTTTCGCATTCTTAAAGAAACAATCCGGACGCCAAATGTTGTGTAACCATTCGACGTCCAATATGCGATATTCTTCGCTCATATTTTCCGGCAGCCGCAATCGCGGATCGCGCCAACTTTGTGCGAGAAATATATCAGTCACATATGTCTATAAAAGTAAACTATTGATCCAATTTGCACTTTGTTACACCCACCTTTCAATTTTATTAGTACTTTAACTCACCATGGATTCTTCATTTATTGAATCTAACGATAGGACAGTAACATGAAAGTAGACAATTGTAGGATGTCCTTTCGATTTTGGCGCACGATTTTTATCGTAGTGCTTTACTCTTATGGGCAATATATCTCTAAGAGACAAACTAGTTTCCTCGAAAACGTATTCACTATTCGCTGTGAGATTGTGATGTGTTCTGGAAAATTAAACAACTTCCAAGCTTATTTATTGTATTGGTTTAATATTACTCTGCATTTTGTACAAACAATATGTTTAAGTATATCATGTTTGAATCATTCATAACAGAAAAAAAAACAAATTATGTCTTTAACACTGTTGATACATTGGATATTCTTCTTTTGTGAACATTTAAGATGTTGTTAGTCAGCATGTATTGTATGTAGTTGTTCAATTAACATTAGACTTACACTTTATGATTACTCATTACATTCGAGATCGTAATACATAGGACCATGAATAGAGAGACTTGCATTTTGTGAATACAAAACGATCTACACTTGATAGACATTTGTGTTAATTTTACTTGTTTCTTTTTTACAATATCGTTACAATTTGCTCTATTCACTTAGAGAACGTTTGCTAGACTAAACTTTAGACTAGCTTATTTTATTATAATTCAATTAAGGACATAATAAGCTTAGTGTTAAGTAAGACACAATCACAGGACACTGAATACGAATCATTTCCACTGAGTCCAGTTTTATGCATGTAAACAGAGTACAAGTGTGGAAACTCTTATTCAATGTCTCGGAAATGATACAAACGTTAAAATCAATGCAAATCTGCTAAAAACAGAAAGAGTGAAACAATAAAAGTCGCTTACATATCATACATGTACAAAAATAATAATTCAATGTTTGAATTCAATTAGTTGGTTAGAGCAAATGCTAGTTTCTTTTCTATGTATTCCTATTATAATTTATGCGAATTTCATGCGCTTTTCTTTAGATTATACAAGATTTATGACTTAGATCAATCATTAATCGCAAATCCCTCAACTATGTTCAATGTTAATTTTTTATAAACATTCACAACTTAATTTTAATTCATAAATTATTTAAGTAAACTGATACATTTATCGATCACATTTGTCATGTAAAAAGAGTACAATCACTTAAGTCGGTAAAATCAATTAATCAATAAATAAAATAATCGAGTAAAATACAAAAATAAACTTTCGGTATACATTAAGTACTTAGTTTAAAAGTGCAAATTGCCCCTTATCTCTGCAATATACGAGATGTTCGCGTTCGTTGTATAAAGCATAAATAAGAAGCAGTTTGTTAGTATCTACATTTGTAGTAAATGAAATATTATATAATTTATAGAGCTAATGAGAAAGTTGTCAGGGTTAGGGCTACAGGGTTGGTCTGAAATATTTAGTGACTAGGATACTTGCAGTCCCCTGTATAAACCGTGAACGTAACTTAGCCTTAAAATAATTAAAGTAAACCTTTTAAAACATTATTCACAATTTTTCAATCATTGTGATAGTTGGACTTAATTTATGTGATTCTAAAGCTTAGTTTTCTCTCTCTATCTTTCTAATATGTTGAAACGATAATTTCTCATTTCTATTATTATCATAGTTTTCAATCAGTTTTCGTAATTTAGTAACAGTATCACATAACAAGGGAAACCGGGTTACATTCTATCATTTTAGTAGTAGAGAGTTAGTTACACTGCCTTTTCATTAATATACTATATGTTCACATCACAGAAATAAACTCATAGTGCAAATCAAAATACAGGGTGATTTTCAAGTGTCGGCGTTTGGTAGCCTTTTCCAATGACTACCTGACGCTGATAATTTAGAATCACGCCGTATGAGGAAACATATTTTCCGGGTAAAGTATGTTATTTTTGGCAACTATCTACCCTGAGTCATTATAATAACGGTAGATTTACATGTTCCAATTTGCAATAACATACAATAACTTAAGTCGTAAAATGTAAAATTAATGAAACATTGTCCATTGTGAATGAATTGTGATTCTTGTATCATGTGTATGTTTTCCCAAGAAATTCGTCATTTGTCCCGGATCAAATATATCGTAATATCAATGCGTAGTGTTAGCAGTAACAGTTAATATCTAAGTATTATTGCTAGTGGCCATAGTGACGAACATTTGCTGAAAGTCCGCGAGTTCCTGTCCAAGCATCTCAATGCCGGGGGTGCTGCGTCCAGCGTCGGCTGTACTTACCGCACCTACAACATCTTTATTTAAACTAGGTTTCTTATTGTCGAGGTCGGCGTCGGCCCTCCGTACCACATTCTGCTTGCTGGGTATGATGGGCTTGTTGGGCGGTATCGGCGGGGGGACGCCGCGCGCGGCAGCGAGTCCTTTCTTTGGCGGCGTTTGCGGTGGTGTGTTCGCGTTTTGTGTGAATGGCGTATGGAACCCGGACTTGGCAGGCGCTTGTCGCATCGTTGCCGTTTGAGATAAATTGGAAGTCTACAAAAAACAATCCCACAACAATGGAAGTTTATTTTAAGCTTGTTAGCTTACCTTGACAGCTGAAGGTGATGGCGCTATAGCAGTTTGCCGGAGTGCTTGTCCTGGTGTCACAGATTGAGCAATTCCTGTTGCTGCAATAAAACAAGTTTAGAGTTGTCAGTTCTGTCAATTTTTAATTGAAATTAATGAATTATTACTTGGTCCTGAAACAGGTACACTGGAAACAGTAGAAGTAGGTTGGACAACTTTAGCGACACTACTTGTCATTGGCGCTGCCGTATCCCCGGGATCACGCGGACGCGTCCTTAGGGCGTCGAACTCGGCGCGCAATTTTTGTAATTCTAAATCTAGTTCTTGACAACGCGCGTCTTTATTCGCCAGCGCTGTCTTAAGTGTCTTTTTATCGGTTTCAAACACATGCAATTGTTTTTCTAACTCAGCTTCCATCTGCAACGACTTTTTGCTTTCTTCTTCCAGTCCTTCCGCCATGCTGTCTATCCGAGATTTCTCCTCAGATAAAATCTGCGCCAAATCCTCACTCCGTTTCCGCTCTTCGATGTATTTAACAATAATCTTTTTGCGTTCGGCTAACAAAAGCAAGACAATTTGTTTCTGCCGCCCGCGTTCTTCATCCGCGATTTCTTGCTGCCTTTTCACTTCCTTTTCCAGTTTCTTTCGTGACGTCTTTTCATTTTCTAATTCTTGGCGTAATCGCGTTCGTTCCATCTCTAAACCGTAAGTAATATCGTCGCCTTGTGCGGTGTCATGTTCATGTTTACATTTTTCCTCTTCTAGTTCTTGGATGACTTTCTTATGTTTGCATTCAGCTTCCTTTAATATGTTTACCATGTGCTGGTGAGCTCTTTTCTGCTGAATGGACAACTGTAACAATACAATTAAAACGAAATGTAATTAATTGCAATATCAATAACGTGAAAAGAAGAGAAAGTTACCTGTTCTAGTGCTTGTAATTGTTGTTCTGCTGCCTGATTTATATCACGCTCTGATACAGCTGCTTTAATATTTGCACCTTCCATTGTGCAATCCCTTAAGAGAGCATTATAAGGATCTGCCATCACTGCAGGTCTATATCTGCCCATAATTTGTTTCAGTTTTTCAGACTTTAAAGCTGCTATAACAATATCTCTAGCCTGTATCTCTCCTTCAAAATAAGTAACTAACTTTAACAAATCACTTTTGGACAACTCCATTTTCGGATTTCTCTGCAAATTTAAATAAAACCGCAAAATTACAAACTTTATTTTTTCGATGACTAATGCGACGGAAATCACATAACATAAATTGTTATTATTAGTTAGTCAAGTTTTAGAAATTAGTTACTTTTAATGTATTGCTGCCAACAGCTGCCCTGTCTAATTGTTCAAATTGATTCCCATCCGATGTTCCTGCTTGCTGTTCGGGAACGACACTCAACGGTGTCCCATAGCCGCCAATTCCCAAACTATTCAGCCATCCGTTCTGATTATTTCCAGCCATATTGGTCGTGGACCGGCTTTCTCATGCGAAAATTAACTCTCGTGCAAACTTATCTTGATTGCAAGCTGCAAACAGTCGCGTTGCGATTCTTCGGATGCTTTTGTTATTGGTAAAATTAATAAAACACGCCGCGACGCGGTTCACTTCACCTTCATCCTTCGCGTTCGAGGGCCGTCGGAGGCCCGTGTGCGATTGGTGGTAATCACTTTGAACTACATGGACACGACGGAATGTTCCATAGAAGTGTGACTTGTTTCGTTTATAATTATCGATTACGTTCGTTGATTTTAAAGCAAATGAACGATTGCTATTGT
>JARJDT010026239.1:0-27780 GCA_030264655.1 Leptusa sp. GC000079 | reverse complement strand
GGCACGCCCGTAATTATCGCAAAAAAACATGTGCGTGGGTGGTGAGATGTTTGGGGTTGTAGTTTTGCCGGTCCGAAGCTGCAATTTTGGTATTACATGCATATTTGAATTCTCTTTCGAATGAGACATTAGTCGAGATTGTAAAGTTGGGGGGAGCACGTCTTTTTACATAAAACTAATTATGATAATTGAATAATTTGTCTAAATATTAAATAAATAAAAATTAGGACTTTAATAAAATGGATTAGACAAATATATTATTAATTAATATTGTTGAGTGCTTTAAAATTAAAAATGTGTGTATTCATAATATTTTAAAATGAGAAACAAGTAGAATTATTCAATGCATGTGAACCAACGTGTCGGTGCATGTATCACGTAGTAGAAGTAGTGCGAGGAAGTCTGGTTGGCAGTACTGTAAATTGCCAGCGAAAATTCGAATCCCGGGATCGGCAAAGACGCAAGGGCAGGCCCTGTGGGCAGGCCTTATATTATAAAGCATTCTCTATTAGCATAGAGCAAGAGAATGTCTCTCTCTTTAGTCTATGCTACTAAACATGGGACAACCCTTGAAAGTATTGTAGGCATGATTAAGAGCAATTGTATCATAATTTTATTTATTTGAATTTTAACATATTAATTACTATATCAATACAAAACAATACAAAAATAGAAACGTGAACATAACATCCAATGTTCAACATACCCTACATACTTTTATCATTTGCCTTCAATTTGACACTTATCTGCAGCAAATTGCGGCACACGACAGCCAAATGTTATGCAGCTGGGAAACTGTTAAAAATTAGGAATCAAAAGCAGCTATTGGTTGTGATACATAGCCAATATACAAAAGTAATGTTTAATTCCGCCGACTAGCAAGCGTTCAAATGAAATATTAATCAAAATATTAGAATTAATTTCTAATTTGGTGAAATTATTAAACGATGGAAAATGGTATTAAACATGTATAATCAAATTTAAACAAAGGCATGAACAAAAATGTTTAAATCGTTTCTTTGGTGATAATGGTATTACCATTCAAATTACGCGTCACCCTATAAAATTCCCTCAAAGCATCAGTTTCGCGCAACGCATTCAAAAACTCTTCATCGTGCGTGATGATCAAAAACTGGAAATTTTTCTGCTTACTACCCCTACATACCAAACTGGCAATACACTGACTGAGACTTCTTATATTTTCCCTATCCAAATTAGTCGTTGGTTCGTCCAATGCAAAAATACCACACTGAGTGCTGAAGCTTTCAGCCAAAGCAATGCGCACCAAGAGGCAAGCTAACACTTTCTGCCCAGCGCTACACTTGCTTCGCATTGGCAAACGAATATCTCCTTTCTTTTGCATCACGCGATAGGAATAAATACGGCGCCTTCCACCTGTTACAACAGTCTCGCCACTTTCAATCTGAATATAGTCGATATCATTTCCTCGATACACTTCCATCCAAAGATCTTTAAGACTCATATTGATCGAGAGTAGTTTCTCGCGATGGTACTTGCATATAGCAATGGAAATCAGTTCGTTCAATTGTTTGCATTCTTTGATGAAACAATTCATTACTTCAATCTCAGCCAGTTTCTTGACGTATGTTTTAAATGGATCGACGTTATATCTAGTAAGCCCTTCGTTGAGATCGTTAATGTTTTCTTGAATGGCTTGCAACTGCCCCTTGATATTCGACAATTTATTTTCAATACTGGTGATTTCAGCATGCAACGTAGATCTTTCAGCATCCAATGCTGCATTATTTTTCGACCCAATATCCTTCGAAATTGCCGTTAGTTGATCTTCAAGTCGCCGTTCATCCTTCTTCAAATCGCGTAGCTTTTTGTTATTTTGCAGCGATTTATCCGTAATATCTTGGTCTCTTAACTCGTCTTTTAACTGTTCTCGTTGGCTCTCGCATCCCGCCATTTGTTGTTTAATACCGTCCAACTGCTTATTGAAAACTTCGATTTGGTTTTCAATGATAGTGCACTGATCAGCCAATTGTTCTCCTTCCATTTTTGTAACGTCTCTCTGCATTTTCTCAATATCTTTCATTGCAATATTATGGGACATTAGCTGTTGGTTTAATAGACTTAACTGCTTGCTCTGTTCCGTTTGAATCTGTTTCAAATGATCTTTCTCAACTTGAATGTCAGCAAGCGCAACAGCTAATTTAATCTCAACATCTTCAATTTCCTCCGTTAGAACCTTTTCTTTCTTTACCAGTTCGTCGAGTTTTTTAATGATTTGTGGTTTGCCTTGCACTAAACTTTCCAGCTTCAATTGCGAGTCTGTTAGCTCGTTTTTCTTCGTGCGCAATTCATGCAAACGCTTTTGATTCATGCTAGTTCGCTTGCTGATGCGTTCAGAATCTTCGCCCAATCGTTGGATTTCTTCCTTAGTCTCTTCAATGAGCGTTTCAGTATTTGCTTTGTTTCTATTAGTTTGGATCGGAAGAAGTTTTGTTTTCAACTCGGCTATTTTTGTAGCTGCCTTTGAAATATCGTAAGTGTATTGATCGATAAATGCAGCACTGCCAATAACTTTAACGCATGCATTGTACATTTTCTGTTTAGCATCCGACGCATGTTTCAGGTCGTCCATTTTTTTGTTTAAGATCTTTAACGTAACTTGCGCATTATCTAAATTCATTTGCATATCCCTAATATTTGCTTCAAGTTCAGACATTTTCTTGTGTACAGGTTTCACTTGTAGAAGATCATTGTGCAATTTTTCACCCTGTGCTAGTTTTTTACTGACCCTTTCTAAGCGTTCTGGAATTTTGTCGATCTTTGTATTCATAGAGAGAGCAAGACGTTGTAGCATTTCGTGCTTTGACGAGAAATCAGTCTCGCACACTGGGCAACATTTCTTGTCATTAAGTTCCTTGATAAACTCTCGGTAAATAATTCGCATGGAACTCAATTGCCCTTTTTCTTTCTGCAACAATTTGTTCTGCTCGAGTACTTGGGCAAGCTTCTTATTGAAAGGTTCTGTGCCACAGAGAGCAGCAATGTCTCCTTGACTTTCTTCAAACTCCTGTTTGATGTTCAAAAGTTGGACTTTTTCGTGTGCAAGACTCGTTTCCTTGGTGGATACTTCCTTCTGTTTTAATGCGAGGTCCTTCTTAAGAGTCTCCAACTCGTTGTAATTATCATCTTGAATTTTTCTGACTTCACCTTTCAAGTCTTTGGTTGGTAAACCATCGGGAAACACGCTATTAAACTCGCGATGATGTTGACTTTTCTCTTTGCGTATATGGCGTTCTTTATCAGAGATGTCGGATTCTAGAGTTTCTATTTCCTTATCTGTAAAACTGTTCTTCATCAATTTTTTGAGCTCTTCCTCCAGTTCTTCTAACTTGTCCTTCAATCCGCGTACATTTCTCTTGTTTTCTTCAATTTTCGTCATTTCCGTATCTTCGTTGAAAGACGACATCAATTCTTCGATTTCGCTCTCAACGCGCGTGATTTTAGCTTGGTAGTTCTTAAACTCCAAGTCAGAAGCAGACAATTCTTCCAGCTGGCATTCAGCAGTGCGTATATCTTCAGTGACAGCTTCCAACTCGCGTTGTTTCACAGTACATTCACTCTTTACCTTCATGTGTATGTCCTGTGCGCTATCAATTTGTTTCTGTACTGCCGCTTCTTCACGTTCAAATGATTTCCGTTTATTTTCCAATAAAGTCTTTTCAGTGCCGAATACCTGTTGCAACACGCTAAAATTTTCCTCAAAATTGTCACACGCTTCTTTCTTATATTCGGCAAGTAAGTTGCACACATTAAGATCGCGTGAGTTGAGCAACTGTTTGTAGCCTTTGATTCGTTCCTGCAGACCGGCAATTATTGACCGTTTGTCTTGCTGTTGTTTCACAATTTTCTGCGCTTCGTTTTTAACAGCAACAATGTTGCACTCTACATTTGTTAATTCGGCCTTTTTTTCCAAGAATCGTTTATGAAATGATGAAATCTCTTGGGCAAGTTCTTCGTCAGACCCTTCAAATGTATACTTTATTAAACCCTTTATCGATTCTTGTAAGGATTGATTGCTTTTAATTTCGTTTTCTGTGGAATTCTTCACATTTGTTAATGCCGATATGCTACCTTGCAAGTTATAAACTTCTTGAAGTTTCACTTTTTTAGGAGTCAACAATTGCTCCAACTCGCGGACTTCGTTCTTTAAAATTTCCTTATTATGTTGTTTCTCTGCTAAACTTTCACGTTTACATTTCAAATCAGTTTTAATTTCACCCAAAAGTGCCAACTCCTTCTTGAGCGACTTCAATGCCTCCGTATGAGATTTAAGTTTTTTAATGAGTACGTCGCCGAACGCGTCCACTTTGGCCGAATTGAAGATCATATCAAACTTTTTCTTTACTGCACCATCCTCAGCTAACGGCCACAGTCCTTCATCTTGATGACAGAAAAGGACATTGTTGAGGATCGACTCGGAAACACCCAGAAGTCGAATTATCATTTCTTTACCATCGGATATTTTCACGCTAAGTTTTCTTTCTAAGCCGTTCGGATCAATATATTTGTAGGATGTATCCATTGCTTGGGCTTTCATTTTGCTTCCTTGTACTTCCAATTTTAATGCTTTTGATATGGTCGCCGGATTGCCAAAGACATCGTTGAATTGTAATTTGATGACACCTTTAATCGAATTTACGTTATGCAGATGCGGATCGGCGACAAATGCATGACCTCCGGTTTTGGTGCCGAATGGAAAATCGCCCGTTAAAGCGTATTTCACGCATTCTAGTATTGTAGTTTTTCCGCAGCCATTTTGGCCCAAAAATAAAGTTACAGGTTTATGGAAATTTAAAGATTGCGCGTCGTTTTTCTCGATTCCGTAGCTTCGAATGCCGGAAATGAAAATTTTGTCGAGTGTTGCCATCTTTCAGTATTGAGATTCTGTAACAATTAAAAAATATTTGATTCTAATGGAAATTCTATGATCTTTCTTGTGTAGATTGTAGATTGTTGTTACATCTAACTAAAGACTTGCGTTGACGATGTTACTTTGTTTTGGATAGACAAGTACCTAACTTAACGTTCTTACAAAAGGTTATTTATATGCTTTGGAAATTTGATTAATAATAATTAAGAAACATTCAAGTTTTATTCCCAGATTATTAATTTAAATGAACATAGCACTTTTGTATCGACTTTATATTTTCAAATGGAAAGGTTTATGACTTGAAAATAGAAACGGAATTGATATTTTCAGAAAATACGTTAAAAAGAACTTGATACTCTTCCCCGTCATAGTTCCAGTGTTGTTTGCAAAGTTGTTTAGCTTAGTTACTCTCAATACAAACAAAACGGCCTCAGAGGTGCTTCTGCACTTTCTTTATTTATATTTTATCATGCATTCTGAGGTAATTATATTGACAATATTTAATTATATGTATACCAATAAATTTGCAGAATGAATCTGTGGAATCTATACAAATCTATAAACCACGCAATAAAGCGGAGAGTAATGACATAAGAAACAAACACAAACAAAGAGCAAAACGAAGCAACAAAATATCTTCGCCGGAAATACAATCGATAGCTTCAAACTCAGGCACTTCGGAGAAAACATCAATTGAAATGAAACAGTTTGAAGTTCAAGCACACAAATCAACAATAAGCTCAACAAACAAATCACTGAAAAAACAAAAACTGACTCATGCAACGTCAGAAGATATTTCAGAAATTTCAAACTCAACCTCCGACTTAAATTCTCAAACATCGGATGAAGCAATGTTTAAAAGCACAAGCGACAGAGAAACATCGGACTATCAAACTAGTAAGTCATACAGAGATAGACTTAAAGACCGTTTCCGTAATGTCAAACAACAATCGTCACAAAGTTTGAGCAAAAGCTCATTGAATAAATTCAAAAATAGAAGCCAGACTATCATCACTTTAAATAAGTCGATTAAAAACTTGAAGGAAGAAAATGTGAAGATTGACCAACATCTCAAAGCACGCAAGCATTATCAATACATTGGGGATGGTGGTGATGGCGAAGTTAGTAGTGCAGAAAAGTATCAATTTTTCTGCGAAAGTTTGCCTCAATCATCAACCTGGAAAACTAAAGAGAGTGCTCATGTAGATCGAATACAGTCTGAAGAATCTCGGGAGGAAAATGAAGATTTGCCAAAAACTATTGATGTTTTGGAAGTTAAAAGAGCTGAAGATGTAAGAGACCAATTGAACCAAAGTTATGAAGATCTTATTTGGGTTCCGGCAAAGTAATATTTAATATTAGTTACAACAATTCAATAAAGTTCAATGGAGATTTTAATTTTTTAGCAAAAACCAGATATTTGTAGCTGAAGTAACTTCACAAAATTTACTAGCAGAAGGTTTGTATGTAACGAAACCACCTAAAATGCCCAAAATACATTTGTATCAACTAGAACAAAGACTATTGGCATCTGAGAACAAGTAAGAATTTAATAAATAAATTATGAACAGCCTGTATTATAACAATTTTAAATTGTATAAATTTCGTATAGAAATTGGTTTGACTCGTCCGGTCAATTAAAGATTGCGGAGGCAAATTACTCAAGAAAAAGTTATCGTCCAGATGGTTATGCTGATATGAACACTATTGATGTTAATTACACGAAAGCATCTCGAATTGTACCAACAAATATGTCTTCTATAACAGTCACAAAAATTCAGCCAACATTGGATATAAATATTCAGAATATTCGTTTAAGTAGTCATCCATTATTTAGTACAGAACACATTCTGCAAGAACAGCTAATCTACCATTTTGACCAACATAAAACTTTCCAACGGACAAACAGACGCGAAAAACTCTTTGACCGATTACGAACCCTGCGACAAACGAGACAAGATTTAATTGCAATAACGCATGCAGCAGGTGACAATAATTCTAATTGGCAATCTGAGAAAACATTACTGAAACAGATTAAAAGTGCACGTGAGGACTTTTACAAAGAGTGTAAATTGTACAGAGACAACACCAAAAGTATTCTTACTGCTTGGAAAAACTTGAAAAAGCATCGTGAGGAAAGTGCGCATTCGAATACTTCGATTAAATTGGTAATCAATAAGCAAGAAAGACAGTTTTTTGACGAATTGGAAGATGCCCTAAACGAAATCTACAAAGAAAAAGAAGATGAATATCAAGTGAAAATAAAATTGTACAAAAAAGAATTATCCGAGTGGAGAGCACTTGCCGAAAATGATGAAGATAAGCCTGTGAAACCTCCCAGAAATACTAGTGCAAAAAGCATACGTTCACGTGTTGAATCTGCTATTGAAGAATCATTTGGTGTTGAATCTGAACCAACATTAAGTTTCTCGGTGAATTATTCAAATAAAATAACAAACAAAAATGCATTAAACGATAATGAAGAAAAGAAACGTCGATCGGCTATAGCAACTACCAAAATTCACTTGAAATTATTCCTAAATGATACTGAAATTTGTAAATCAAAATCTTCAAAATTAAATGATAATTTCAGCTTAAACTTTGACGAATGTTTCAGTATAAAGTTGATGCAAGACGCAAGTGAACAAAAACTTTTGAAAATACAAATAATCGAACAACAAAATTTGTCAAAAAAACTTCTAAGTACGGTTACAATTGAAGTGCCCAAACAAACTCAGTTGATAAGTCAGAGCAAATTTGAAGAATATTCATTTGAGGATGAAGTTACAGGAAAAAATAAAATTTCCGGCTCTCTAAACTTTTGCGTTGGGTGGAGCGATTCTGACACACAAATTTCTCGCCAAGATCAAAAAGAAAAAGACAATCTATTAAATTCAGATGGCTCCTTGAATGCAGTTAAACTCAAGGATTGGATGGAAACTAACAAACCAGATCCTCAAGATCCACGCAACACCATCTTATTTGACTATTTACATGATCATCCAGACCCGGCAACGAATAAAACAAGTACTAGTAAAGAGTACTTCAGATGCGATCCTTACCTGGAACCATTTACCATCAGTTCTTTGGGACAAATTGAAGATAACATCAGAATGCAATTGTTGCAATTGCGTGCTAGCAATGAACCTGAATTTGTTGATATGGCTGTACCGAATAGATTGAAAGAAATACCGAGTAATATTTTTTCAACGTATAAAAGACGCCTTGCAGATGAAAAGTATCAAGACTATTTTGACGAAGAGGATGCTTTGGACGATGATATAATTGCCAAGAGATCGTTGGGGAGAAAGTACTTGAAGCAGATTCACACCAAAGTGTTTCAGATTTGTCGAAATAGCGAAAATAATCTGAGTTATGAAGATATCGTCAATGAGAAAATGATACCATGGATTCAGTAAGTGCATCACATAAAAAATGCTTATTCCAACAAACGCCCTTAAAAGTCAGTCATTACGCACGCCATCTGATGCGTAAATAGCGACTTTTCTAGTTAGTTTTTACGCACTAGTGCGTGAAGTACTTTGCAGGCACTAGTGCGTGAAGTATTTTTTTAAATTGCCGATGATTCACATAGGTGGAGTTACTTTTTGATTTTTGGAACGAATGTTTTGTAAAGTTATTTATGGGAAAAATAGTGATTAATACTCATGTGCAAAAAATTACGCACTTATATCGATAATAACTATTATGCATAGTTTTTTTCTTTCTAAATAACATAAGATTAGGATCCTTAGTGGCAGTACTTAAAATCTGGAATATCTTGGAAAATAGTCACTTTAATCTCCATTCGAGTTTAGTTGACAGTGATTTCGCCAACTTTAGAAATTTGAATCACAGAGAAATTTGAATTACAAGGCCGATAGTGGCGCTAAATACTCTCAACTTAATTATAACTTAATATAATTTTCAGAATGTGTCTTAAAACATGTTTGGCAAATTTTCTTAACTGGTTTAAACTACAACCATCCGCAATATCTATGAAATATCCCACTCCATCTATAAAACATAAAGAACTAAGTGTGGAAAATGTATCAAGCATCAAACCGATGGAAAGTGTTATAATCCATTTAATTAGTGGGCACAATCTACCAAAGCCCAGGAGGTTTGCACAAGAACATAAGTTAAGCCAGAAAAAAACGAACAAATTACGAAGTACGAATTCTGATCAAGAGCAAATACAACCAGGCAAATATTTTATTGAAATAATACACGAAAACACAACAATAAGAAGTAGCATGGTCGACGAGAACAATCCTAAATGGAATGAGAGATTCAACCTTAATATTTTGTAATTAAACTTTTCAGTTACGTCTGAATAATCTAACAAATTAAAAAATTTTTAGAGCTGCTAATATTGATTATTTAAATCCGCAATCACTGAGCGGGTATATCGATATAAACTTATATCAACAAATTGAATATCATGGAACTACTGTAGATTTGTGGTTGGCTAATCTTGAAATACCACTTGCTGCTGCTTTTTCAGATTATAAGGTAACATTCGAAAATGTATAAGATAGTCAATAAAATCCGTCTAGCTTGAAGGTGAATTTATTCTGAAAATACCTCCAGTCTTGTTTAACTACGAGAAAGAACAAGAAACTTACGCTAGTACTCCAAGAATACAGAATTTACAAACAAGTAAAAATCTAGGATTTCTTAACTTGAGCATTCATAGTGAGCACACGATTCCTCAGATTTCGCCTGATTTTGTAAGCTATACCTTTAAAGTGTGAAGTGTGATTCTAAAATCACAGATTTTCCCAAAATTCTTAATATTCAAGAAGTAATAAGAAATTTGAGATTTTAAAATACGCTTCTTATATTATTTTTGAAGTAATATTAATTAATTTTTTTTTTTAATATTAATTTAAGAGCTCATTTGCAAGTAGTGAGCCGCCTTATTTGAAAGACCACATCATAGAATGGAGTAAGCAATTCAATTTAGACCAACCAAAAAGAAATTTCAATGCGTTGGTAATGGACGCAAATGGTAAAACAGTCTGCATAACAAGGTTTATAAAAATTCTAGAACCGCCACAACTGAATTCTGATGGTTTCGACATAACAGCGGAACAATGTGCGCGGTTTATTTCGTTAATTCCATTAACCAAGGCGAATAAACTTCTTCAAAATGTCTGGCTTACTGCTGAAGTAACTATATTTTTTTTTATTTTGTGGAAAAAACATAATTTTTGTTTTTAGCAAATGATGAAACTTAAATGTGGTTCTATGGTGGACCATGCTGTGTTACTAACATGCTATTTGTTATCTTTAAATTTAGAAGTGTGGCTTGTGCTTGGTTTTGGTATACCACATGGAAACACCGCATATGTACTACTAAGAGAATATAATGAGACGCCACTACCTAATCATTTTGTATTTGATATGATTACTGGATTGAAATTTAATGTTACTGATCCGTTGTGTCCACTTAAAAAGATTTACTGTATTGTCAATGAACATAATGTAATTAAGATTTTTTTTAATGCTAATTTCTTCAAGATGTTTTAAACTTAATGATAAATGTTTTAGATTTGGGGAAATGTACAGGGTGGCAATGCAGTGGCAACAACAAGATTTGACTTGACCAGAAGATTCGATTGGCGGCAATTATTCAACAATCAGGTACCAGCGCCGACAAATACTCTTCAACAAAATTTGCATTATTTCAATAGTGGCAACTTGTCAAACTTGGAAATTGCAATCGAAAAGAAACTGAGAAAGAAAATTGCCAAACTACGAAAGCAAGATGTAACTATATGGAATCACTATGCATCCAGTCTACTTAAAGCACAAACACACAAGGCAGAAAAGAACTTTATGCATAACAAAAGTTACATTGCATTATCAAATGAAATTGTCGAGTTTTCAACAAATTACCTAGTACGAATATTTCTTTGAGTTATTTACATACAGTTGCAATAATTGCAATTCAGGTAAATAGTTGGCAATAGTAGTTGAATGTTAATTTATTGTAGGTAAACGGATTTATACAATGCTTACCCTTTGGCAGTATCAACGAAATTGTCGAATGTGTAACGAAAACAAAGCAACATGAATTCACTGCAACAAGTGTTGAGTTTGCATCATCAACACGAGTGGAATTCTATCCAAATCAAGTGATTGCTGTCTGGATTGCTTTTGCTATTATAATGAAGAAGTAATAAATGTTAAATAGAAATGTAAATTTGCAATAAATACCTTTTGTGAATAGGAATAAATATTTGTGATCGCCAATGACCGGACTTCTCGCTTTATGAATAGCGCCTGATGTGGATTCATAACCTCAAACTCTTTTTATTGCGCGGGAACGAATTTTTTTAAATTGCAAATTGTTAATTAGGGCAAAACAATTTTTGCTGTAGAATTACTTTTTAGCATTTTTGATTTGAATGTTTATCAAAGTGGTTGAAAATTATAAGTGTTATAAACTTTTCCGGCTTTTAGAAATACATAATAATAGGTTCACCTTGTAGATGTCACCACTGACTGAAATTTGTTCGAACGCACCCATGCAAGACTCCATGCTACATTAGAGCAACTAGAGCGTACTTTTCGAACGCAACCCAGAGATTGCGCACTGCGAAGCTCCTGCAGAATTCGAGTTCGCCTATTTTTCCTAGTATCCTAGTTGCCAATGCCATATGGATTGTACTAAACAGTTAGGAATTACGTGAACTCACGTGAACTTTCACTTGCATGCGCATGTGTGTGCCCACCAACGACGGAATGAACTCGGATTGTGAATGTGAATGCTGATAGCTGATGCAGTCAGCTGGTCGAGTTGAGTTGCTGGGTCCGTTTTGCTCCGTTAGTCCGTTTGCGTTTCGTGCTTTGTGCTCGTCCTCGTCGTCTGAGAGCGAAGGCAAAGGAGCCGCAACGTAAGTGCTAAGTGCATGTGCATGCAGTTCGTCCCAGACCATTGTTGTGTGCCGCACGAAGCTGAAGCTGACGAGGCTCATGCTCATGTGGCTTTGGGCTTGGAAAGACTGCCGAGCGTAGCGTAGCACAGACTGCATCGGGTCAAAGAGGCAAAGACTTGCTGGGCTTACTGGCTTGCTGCAGGGAGGCTCGAAGGCGACTAAATGGCAGCTAGTTGTTGTGGGACTAAGAAGCAGAAACTGAACAACTCGCAGTCACAGTGCCTGCTGTCGTCGTCGTCCTCTTCGTCGCAATCGCAGTGCAACGGTCATTCGAGCGCTAGCACGATGACGACCAACGGGTCCACGGACACGGTCGTCCTTCCCGAAATGTGCTACTATTGTTTCGACGTACTCTACAGCCAGCTGTTCAATCTCGAGCCGCCTAAGACACCTACGTTCAACAATGACGCATAGTGAGTAAACATGTAAACATTCTTGAAAAAATAAAACTGAAGTGAAGCGATTTGCAGTTGTTTTTTTGTTGTTTAAATATAATGATGGCGATTGTTTGGTCGCTAAGGTCATTCAACCATTTTGTTTGCGTCATGTGCTCGACTCGAGTTCCTTTATTTACCAAAAAAAAAGTCATTGGTAGTCCTTTGTTTGCTTTTTATTGGTTGTTGGACTTGTTGGTGTTGCCATCTGCATTTAAGATCTGTCTATATTCATTGTATGGTTTGATTCCGTTTTGTGATGCATTTCTTTCTTTGTTTTCATAAGTTTTTTTTGTTCTGTGCTCCGGGCGTGTTCATAAATTCAACTTTTCCCGACTAAGTTTACTCCGACAAGAGTGGCGTTCGTTTATTCACTTTGCTTAGCTAATATCAAATATCCTCCAAAATCGACACCAAATCCGAAACTAACTGAGATTAGCTAAGCAAACTGAATAAACGAACACAATAGATTAATTCGAGCTGAATTTATGAACGCGTCTCTGTTCATATATGTAGACGGTTCAGTTTTTTCTCGTCTGCGTCTGTTATTGGTTTTTTTTCTGTCTAGACGCTGGCTAGACAGACCAATAATAAATAAGCAAATAGGACAATGCATGATCATGATCTATGTAGACGTGATATCTAAATATTAGAATGAGCGCCAAGGATGTCGTTCTAGCCAAGCACTGTTTCAGTCCTTTGTTTGTCACATGGAAGATCGGCAAAGATAAGCGGCTGCGCGGTTGCATCGGCACGTTCAACGCGATGCATCTGCAAATGGGTCTGCGCGAGTACGCGATAACGAGCGCGTTCAAAGACTCGCGCTTCAACCCGATCACCAGGGACGAATTCCCCAAGCTAAGCGTCTCGGTGTCGATTTTGCGCCATTTCGAAGACGGCCAGGATTATCTCGACTGGGAGGTGGGCGTCCATGGCATTCGGATCGAGTTTGTCAACGAGAAAGGCAACAAACGCACTGCCACTTTTCTACCTGAAGTTGCGCAAGAACAAGGTAATTTGCAAATGGCGCCCGATACGCTCCTCAGATAGCGCCATCTCTGTTCCGCTAGCAGAAGCTTGCGTGGTGCAAATTGTGTTTTTAATCAATTAAAAGTGCAGATTTGGTGATTGCCCATCTTTAAGGAAAATTTTTAAATTTTTTGCCTTTTAAAAGTTTTTTTTTGATATAGTAAATGCGTTTTCGCAAATGTTTTAAATTGAGGACCTCCAGAATGTTATTTTGTCCTTGTGTAAAAAAATTCAATCCATTTGGAGAAACCGATTAATTTTGCAGGGCGTTTTTGTTTGGTGACGATTGAAAATTTTGCTTGAAGTTAGGCAACCAAATAATCAGCATGTGTGCGCTCTTAAAAATATTGCTTGTAATAGGTTGGGATCAAATGCAAACAATTGACGCGCTGCTACGTAAAGGCGGCTACAAAGCGACGATATCCAGCGAGCAGCGCAAGAGCATCAAACTGACGCGCTATCAGAGCGAGATCATCTCAGTGACATATCAGGACTATGTCAACTATTGGAACGGTCGCCGTTGCTAGCAGCTACAGTGGGGGCTTGCGCCGCCTCCACTCTTGCCGCACGTTCTGGCAATCAATGCGATTGCGACGATGCCGCCACATCAGCAGCAGCAGCTACAACCACGTCCAAGTTACCATCAGCATTTGAATCATCACAGTCGACACTATCATCACCTCAATCATACACACAACAATCACTCGGTCGGTTACAGCGCGCCTGCGTTCCACGAGCACGAGCTGGCGCCACTTCCGCCCGTCTGGTGGAATTCGTATCCGGGCAGCTCGATTTATCAGCAGGAGTTTCCGCCGCTCTTGCCTCAATGCCACATTGAGATGGAGTTGAACGGGGGCGATTTGCCGTCGCCGACGTTTCGTAAACGCAAGTAATTGCGGAAAGTCTTTCGACTTTCGAGACAATGGCGACAGCGCGTGGAAGTAATTAAGAGACTAGGATAAAGGATTAGGGATTAGCTTTACAAGGCAATTAGGTTGAATGAATTTGAGAGGTAGATTGCGTCATTTAATTTTGGTTGGGCATTAAAGCTCTTGATATTTTCGAAAAGTTCTACAACAAGAATGGTATTTAGTCCCATTATCAATGATAGGTACATTTTAGAAAACCATCTGTTTTGAATATTTCGTGCTTCAAATAGTTATTATCAGGGCTGGTTTACACATGAAGGTTTTTTTTATTATTTTTTGAGTTTCCCAGCTCTCCGTGAACATGAAAATTACGTTTTTCGCGGCTAGCCCGATAAAGTAAGGAATTTACACGCCTAGCCGCGAAAGTAAGCGTCGTTCAATAATTATACAATAGGTGGCGCTTTATCAAACGCAATTTTATCAAATTACAGATTACTTTAACACACTAACAAATTTAAATGTTTCACATTTATTTATGTGGCTAGTGCGCTTTAGAACTATAAACCGGCCCTGGTTATTAACGATACAAGTGTGCAAATTATGACAATCGAATTCATACTTTACACATGAGTATTCAATATTTTCTACAAATGTCTGTAAAATTAGTGGAGATCCATCAAAATCTCGACATCGAAAAAAAACAAAAAAGTAACACCACCTCTATGGAACACTTTCTTAACTTGAAAAAGTACTTTACGCACTAGTGCATAAAAGTATTTTGAAATTCGAGTTATGCTAAGTTGATCTTTGTGTGGTGAATTTGAAATTGCAGCATGAGCCAAAGGCAACTTTTACAGGCGTGTGTAGGAAAATAGCTATTTCGCGTTTAACATTAAAATTTCCATAGCAACAATTGTTGCTCAACAGAACTTTAATTAAACTCAGTTTAAACTAACTATTCATGCGCATCTCAGTTTCTTAATTTTGGAACACATGTTAAAAATTTTGGCTGTCTGAGTTGTTTTAACCAACAGTAACCATTTGATATGTTTATGAAAGCTAGCTGAATGGCCTATACGGTTATACATAAATTACATTTTCATTGAAAAATTTTAGAATGGGCTCTAGATGTTAGCAGACGTAAGGTGCATTGTCAATAATACAAATTTGAATATCTTAAACTTAAACCATTTCACTACATCATGTAAAAAAATTAAAACTTTATTTTTCTTACTTTAAGCCCCGTTTGCACCGAATAATTTCCATGTTTGTTGTTGATTGTAGCGTAACGTTGTATTGGCTATACTTAACTTAAAGTGGAACATACATGATTTTCGGTGCAAATGGGCCCAAGTAATTTTCAAAATAGACTTACTTACAAATACATAAGTGCTTTCCTTTTACTGGTTTATGCGTTCCAGAACGCCCGAACGCGTATGCTTTTCGATTTTGTGCATAAAGAGGATTTGTTTATGGGTACATGTAAGCCCAAGAAACTAGCAAAAGGAAAGCACTTTTTGTGCACTGTGTCGATTTAAATAATAAAATGTCAACATTGTAACTCATTTCAAAACTCGCGAGACCAAAATTCATCGATTTTATCGATCCGTCATCGGTTAAAATTTAAAATCCGCTTGCCATATTTGGAATTATGGTGACGCGAACATTTAAATTGGTCCTGAGTAATACCGTATGGCAACGGATAAGGTTTCAAAGGGGAAAAGCAACTGCAGTTTTGATTTATCAGGAATTTCGAATTTTATTTGGGAAGCTCTTGCAAAAAAATCAAGTTCAAATTTTGTAGAAAACGAATTTTCATTAAGAAACGATTATTAAATTCAATCTAACAACTGATTTGGGGGTTTGAAAACATAGGGAAGCTTCTCCCGAATGAATCAAAACTACAATTTTGTTTCCTCTTTGAAACACTATTTGTGGATTTACGGTGGGAAATTGAAAAAATTACTAATTTTATTAGGGTCAGTGGATTATAGACATGGACCTTTTTCATTCTCATTTGTCTGTTATTACATGAATGTTGAATGAAAATTTGAAGCCGTCGATTCGAAAATTTAGACTCAAAATAAGCTCTAGTTCTATTTCTATTTTATTTATAGGGAAAACATCGAAAATTTAATGCTATTCACTGACTTCTTTCAGTCAACATTCATAAATAATTAATTTCAAGGCGTAAACAGCAAAAATCACTGCCATTTTTCGATACAAACAGTGAAGTAACTAAACGCTCTCGTGTATTAAAAATATAGCAATTGAACGTTACTTAAAAAAAATAAACGCATGTCGCCCGCGATATTGTAAACATTCTATAGATCTGCATCTAGAACATAAACTGATAAAACTATAATGAAGAAATATTAACATCGGAAATTCCAACACAAAACAAACCAGTGCTCAATTGATTTTATTCACTAAATAATTACTAATTACTCTTAATAACGACGACGTATTGACGTATTTACCAATTACTAACGAACGAACGTAACGAAACAAAGGCAGTCGTCATCAGACAAGTATGAACCAATCGATTGAGAATTGATTAACCAGAATAACGCTATACATAATTCAATGAATTTTCTAATGATGAAAAACAGAAAATTATACTTATTGAAATTTTAATGCATCACATTTATTTCTCTGTTAGTTCTAATTTTGAAACATTTTATCTTTAATAATGAATAGTGAAACATGCGATGAAGTGATCTCCAAGTTTATTTCTTTGTAACAGTTATTACAATAATGATTTATAAAATTTTAAGAATGAAGCTTATAAAGCATAGATTAAGACACAATGAAATATTAATTTTAACTTGAAAATGGTTCTTCAAATTGCATTTTTGATTCGATTTTTCATTTTCTTTACTTTAATGGTATATCTTATGAATTAGCCTGTGATTCATTTTGTTTTACTATTTTAATGATGATTTTTTGTTTGTTTATTTTTATCTATTTAGGGCTAGTTTTTCAATCCTAGTTTAAACTTGGTTCATCTTTGAACCTTGATTAACATTAAAATTAAACATTAAACGTTGTTCACTTGTACACAGTTTAAACATTGAGTGAAAAACTAGGCCTTGAATTGACAGTTTTGTATACGGTTTAATTTTATTCTTGATCCTTGTTTGAAACTGAAAATGTGTCTCTCTCAGGTATCGATAACGATAAAAATTAATTATTAAAATATAACGAAGATTGTTGATAATGATGTAAAATTATATCTATTTAAGATAACGGCAAAACAAAAATTGATTTTTGATGCAAACTGCAAATCGAGACACGCTTAGTCCATCTCATTCTTGTTCAATTGACTTTTTCACGTTTTCTTCAATGAAAACTGAATTATTATTCGCAAACTGCATGTTTTATGAACGTAGTGCAATTTGCATTCTTGCGCTTTCATGAAACATTCATTTCATATCTGCTATTATGATTTAATTAATAATAGTATTTTAGTTAAATATTTTTGCACATCCACATATTTTTAATCAATTGGCAATTTAACACATCAATGTTTTGAAACTAAAAACCGATATCGCAAAATATTTCGATTTCGATTAGTTGATGGATGTGCAAAAAATGATGAAATAATTGAGTTCAAGTATATAATTGTGAGGTTTATTGATATACCTATATCACAATGCAAATGATTAATTACATAAAAGATGATGATAAATTTGAATGTTTAATTATAGATAGAATTTGAATAACGTTTTGAAAATAAAATATGAGACAAGGAATTATAAAAAATAAAAATAAAGAAAGGAAATGTGAAACTTTATTTTGTAAATTTTATATATTTTAAAAATGACTACTTTACTGTATTAACCTACTTAGTTTTCATAGTTAGAACCGAGTTTAAAACTTGTTTCTTTTCATCTTCTTGCATATAATCTAACTTATAATTAACATTATCCACACTTCTTGACTCCAGTAAAGTAATGGAAGCAGCTAAGACAGCTTGGGCCAAAAACAGTCCAAATAAAGTGTTACCAATAGGTTTGGTCAATTTAAACCAAGTCTCCATCACTTTTCTTGGTTCAGTTAGATAAGGCACTCTGTAAGTCCCATAATTTAAAGCATTCTGCAATAATTTTCTTAAATTATTTGAACATTATAAATTATAGTTTGGGTGATTTACTGAAAAGCCAGCAAGGGAAGCTAGAACTGATGGAATAAGACATCCAAACACACTTTGCACTGCAGCTGCTCGCATTTCCGTGCAAACCGCACAAGAATCTCTTAATAAAACATCCGGTAGGACTAAATTGTAATGAAATACCATGGTTACAAAGGAGGGAATCATTGCTGTTGCAACGAAAGAGGATGCTTTGCCATAATTAAACAATTTTAATTTAGAGCGGTAGTAACTGTTAAGATAAATGCCGATTCCTGCGGAGGCACCGCCTAATATACCTGTGCCATATTTAAAGAAGAATCTACAAGAAGTTTTGTTGTTATAATACTTAATTTTGTGACTAGTGTCTTACACATCTTTCCAATCTTTCCAGTTGTCCAATAACTTCATTTGATATTCTAGTGCCTCATCCTTTGTTAGGCGTATGGCATCTGGTGGTAATTCTGTTGGTTTTGCTCGCAGTAGAGCCATTATTTAAATATTTCTTTTATATTTTAAGAATATAGCTGATATCTCGGCTGTAGCCTTCTTCAAACTTTCATCAAGTGTAACAACACGATAACCTCAAACCCTACCACACCGTACACTCAGTTGTAAAGAAAAAAAACTGTATTTTTTACAATTATTTGAACCGGAACTGAGTGCACACTCATATAATGCACACCGGAGTGTAAAAAGAACGTAACTATTAACTATTATAAGCCTTCTTGTATACCAAGGCTACGTTCAAGAATCCGGAGTAATAGAGTAAGATTAGCTCCGACGCTCACTCTGACCGTTCAAAAATTTGCTTTGAAGTACTTGTATTCCTAGGCATAGAAGTAAATTCTTAATAATCCTCGCTTATATTACAAGCGGCTCGGGTCTCTATTATTAAATAAGTTACGCCCGTCAATTTTTTAATATTGAGAAATTCAAAAATTTAAAAACAAGAAACATATTAATTAAGTTATTAAATATATTATGTTAAATAGCCGATTATAGACAATAAAGGTCTTTTAAGGTTTCAATTAATAAATTTAAAAAAAAAGTCGGTGCTGCTGCCAGGATTCGAACACCGGCTACTTAAGTGGCGGTCTCCGCTAGCACAGGCCTTCTTAGCGAACGTCCTAGCTGATATATGATATTTTAGTAAATTTATATTTAATTGAAAGATGATTTTAATTGTTCTCTTAAATAGATTGAAAATTAAATAGTATTTTATGCTCGGCAGACAATTTAATTTCAATGCCTTCTGTTGTTGCCTCGCATTGTGGACTCGCTCCGCTCGTCCCCAACAATGCTCTGCAACAATCTAACGGCGGCATTTAAATGATATTTTTGTGCCTCGTTTAAAAATCTACTATAAATGTGAGCATAAAGTACCATTAGCCTTGACAGTACATAAAAGTTCAATATTCAGCCGCGAGGTGGCTTTTGTTGATTTCCCATTCGTCATGCCCGGTCTGGGACGAATTTATTTTATTCTGTGATGTTATTTTACGTGTTTACTACGAGCGCCTAGGCGGCACATTTACAAAATTTCAACATAAAATCTTGTTTAGCCGTTAATTATTTTGTTAATACAAGAAGCAAAATGTATCCAGGGGCAGTTAATAGCGTACCATTAATAATTCTATCATTAATATTTCCAAATCTAATATCTTATGTATATTGCATCGAAAAGGAAATGACTGTAAATATAGAACCAGGAAAAGAGGATTGCTTTTATCAAAATGTAAAAGTCGGTGACAAAATTGATATTGAATATCAGGTAATGCATTTTCACTTTGATTTTCACTTATTTACTAAAAAAAAAAGATTAAAAACAAGCATCATTTCAGGTTATTGATGGTGGCTTGGGTGATTTAGATATAACATTTCATTTAGCTGATCCAACCGGCCGAATCTTAGCCGCCGATTATAAAAAATCCGAGAATAATCATAGAGTTGAAGCAATCCTGAACGGCGACTATAAATTTTGCTTTGATAACACCTTCAGCAGCTTCAATGTAAAGACAGTTTTCTTTGAGCTCATCATAGAGAATGATGATGGTGATGATTCATGGGAGCACAATCCATCAGATCTCGGTAATTTACCGGAAGAAGTTTATGAGATGACTGTGGAGGAAATACAAGAATCAGTCAATCGCGTCCGACAAAACTTGAAAAGTATCAGACACCTGCAGGATGCAATCAAGTCAACTGAAGCTAGAGATAGAAATCTTGCTGAGGAAAATTACTTCAAAGTGAATACATTCTCATGGGTGCAGATTGGTGTGATGTTTACTGTAGGCGTTATTCAAGTAGTCCTTGTACGTAGTTTATTTGATGATAAGTCTAAAGTTCATGGGATATGGAAGAAAATGCCTGGTTCTAGCTCTACTAGTAGTTATAGATAATAAATTATTCTCATTGATAATATACCATTTCGCAAAACCTTATCTAAAAACAAAAAAGTAAACTAAACTGAAAAATGTGGCCAGTCATCAGTCAACCAATACATTTTTGAATGATTCACACCTGTACCATAGCTAAAATAATTTTAATAATAAATTTGATTGAACCAAAATAATACCCGTGAAAGTTAAATAATCGCGATCGAAATTAAATTTATTTCATCTATGGTACTATTTATTATAACAGGTATATTACCTACAACTTTCAATTGAAGCGGTTTGAAGTGTTTCTTATCAAAGTTTACATGAATGCACAAAACCAATATACATGATTGTTGGAAAATGTATTGATAACGAAAAGTACTAGTCTCAAATTCTTGTAATTTGTACATAAAATTATTCTTTTTAAACTGATTTATTTTTATGTAGCCTTTTTTAAACTTTTTGGCAGAAGACAAAAAGGTATAGTAATGGTGCAGAATTATGATGTTGAGGCTTGGTGAATCTCACTCAATGAATCAAGGTAATTTGCGGCAAAATTAGTATGCAGAATTTGGTTCTTAACAACTTTTGTTATCTATAATTTTTGTATAAAACGCATGGTGTCTCAAATATTTTAAAATTTCAATAATTCGTGGAATGCTTTTGCAAACAAACATTGCAACAGAAACAAGGCAAACATGATAATTTTTTCTTTCCTTCCAATAGGTGTATTTCCTTGGCAATAACTTTTCAAACTTTTGTGAGTTTTTCATGTTTCTTTGGAGCAAATAACTCAAACGAGTTCTACTTTTTGTTTGCTCCGAGGAGTAATCATGGATGTAAACAGCAAAATCATAAACTATTCATTTTTAGATTTAAACCATTTTTACTTATCAAACTTTATTAAGTTCTGAAAACAAAGCACCTAATTTAATTTCTTAGACACATTTGTCTTCCAAGACTCCTCTTTATGTCCTGGCTTAACAAACTTCTTGACCTTACTCTTCTTATGTGTCTTACGCACAGTCGGCTCAAGTATATTCCTTTTCTGCAAACTCTTGAAGCGATCATGAAGCAAGTTGCCTTGCTTCTTGATATTGCGCAAATTACCGGCAATATCTTTACTCATGTTGAATTCCAAATCAGGCTCTTCGAATTTGTTAGCACCAATACGTTTCGCTTCCAATTTCTTGTACTCTTCTTTCTTGAGGCGTTTCTCATGCAATTTGAGGGCTTGCCGCTCAGCCTTATCAAGCGATTTGTTGATGTATTTGAGTCGATACATGTCACTGATTTTCTTTTTTTCAACTTTCGCCTGGCGTAACTCTTCAAGTAGTTTTCTTTGTTCCTTCTGTTTGCGGCGTTGCTTCGTTGACTTTTCTTTGTTTTTGGTTGGAGGATTGACTGCTTTGTATACATTATCTTCAGGGTTGTTCTCTGCAGTGTTGCTTTGATCTGGTTTCAAACCTTCAGACATTTCTATCATCCAATTTGACTAAATAAAATTGTATTGAATTTTCATTTTGAGTAATTAATAATCAGAATAATCGTTTAATAATTAACTTCTACTTACATCACGTTGTTCTGGTGTAACCTTCTTGAACATATCGCTAGTAACCCTCTTTATATGCTCTTCTTCCTTAATGATCTTCACCTCCTTGTCAGCAATCAACCTAAGCAAATCCTGATGATCCTTATGACTGGGATTGTAAGACATGCCCGGATGCGGCATTTCCACTGCATTCAATAGATAAGGCCTTCTATGAACACTCTTGGGAGTAGTCTTGCTCATCTTGCCAGGACCATGCAGAATATGTCTTTGAACATCTCCTTGAATCCATTCATCCTGCACAACTGTCTTGTCTACATCAGCAACTTGTTTGGTTTGAGCAACCAATGACTTCACAACAAGTTCTTCATCCCACACATTTCTGTTGAAATCAAACTTGGTTTCTTTCATATTTCTCCTCTCTGTCTCCAAGTGCATGTCCTTAACGACTTGAAGATCTCTCTTCTTGAAGATCCCTTTAGCTTTATTCAAAGCATCCTTCTTCTTGATGATGGCATTCTTCCTCTGCTCCTTTGTTCTGACATGATTTCTCTTAGTGATAGGATCAGGCACCTTGGTTAAAGGTTGCAATAAAGAGAGGCACTTTAAGGGTGCTGTCCTTAACTTGCGTCGCTTCTCCTGTTTTGTCGTTAACTTCTTGGCTTCCTGGGGTTGTGCGTCCAAGGTGAACAGTTCATTATTCGATAAAATACTGTAATCCCTGCAAATGAGAGTGGTAATTATTGTTTCTATTTCTTTGTTTTTCTAAAACCTACCCCAAACGTTCTTCAAGACGCTTTTCTTCCAGAAAGTTGTCAACGTCTGTGATGTCCACATGCTTGCGCCAAGAACTTTTCAATTTTTTCGAAACACGCTTTCTTTTTGTCTTCACTGACTCTGGGTCATTGACTTTAATCATTGTTTATATATAATTCAATTCAAATCAGTTGTTAAATCAGAACAAAAGTTATTGTTGTAAAGACTTTTTCACTAAACAGCAAAAAAAACACACAACGTGCAAAAACACGTGAAGAAAAGAAATATAATTTTTCTAGGTTATCCTGAGTTGAGCAAGTGAGAATGGAGCAAAGAGTTTTTATACCATAGAGAGGACATGCACAACAAAAGTGATTCGTGATGAGTTTGCGCAGTGTGAAAATTAAAACAGCATAACATCATGATTCGTGAAAGTAAAACAAGGATGCAAACGAACGATTCACGAATCACTTTTGTTGTGGTTTCTACATGGCAAAAAATTATATAATTGTATGAAAATAACAGGACGATTGCTTGCCATTTTGGTTGCTAGTTGTTGGCTTAGATATATGAAAATCCAATTATTGCCTGGATGCGACCTATTGTGATCCAAACCAAGAATGGCGCGAGAAAGATGTGGTTCAAGTCTAGACTTTCATTTCAAGTCTTTTTTCATTTTTGCTTTTAAAAAAGGACGGGTATAATAAATGGGATATGTTTAATTACTGTCCGATCCGCCTTCAGAAATCCGTGTTCAATTTCTCATTGTTTCACTATACAACGTTTGAGACGAAAGTCGTGTGGTGTTCCACACCACAGGTTAGGATTCCACACCAATTTTTCTTTTCACAGCAACCTATGCACTCTGCACTCTTATCGGTCAACTTAAAGTGCTTATAACTCAAAAACGGATCAAAAATTGGCTCGAAATTGAAACTCACCCCAGGATTAATTGATTATCCTGTATTTTACGGATAAATCTCTGTGCCCTTGCATCCACCGTTAGTCCCAGGGCCTATTTTACGCATGGGCCCGCGGGTCATTTGCCCAGGGCCCGAAATTAAAAAAAGCCCGGGCGGGCGAAATTTAATTTAATTTTCTTATTTTTGGGCGTTCGAAAAAAGGCCCGGTAAGTAATCAGCCCAGGGCCCAAAATTTTGTAAAATAGGCCCTGGTTAGCCCTTGGCATTACCGATTGTTACTACACTGTTAATTTTGATGGCTAAAATAACTATATGAAATGAACACGAAGTTAAAACTATCCCTAACTTTGCCAATATTATAGTTATGCGGAACGCAAGTTTTGGCATTACCTCAGAAAAGCTAGAACTTTTGATGTAACTTTTAATACGGAGCAACAGTCCAATCATTGAACCGAAAAAGCTCTCTTGCAAACAATTAAACCAGGAGTGATTTTTGACCTCAAAATTAATCCTAACTGATAACTACATATAATAATAACCGAATTTATTTTTTGCTCGGATACTCCTAAAAATGCTCCACACGCTCGAATTTCATTGATAACGCTCGTCCCATTAGACATATAAATTGAGATCATGCACGTGCAATCGACGTGTATGACACGGGACATCCTTATTGCTTACGTTGAGATTTTGATGCATCGCCATTAATTGAGGTGCCCTGAATCCAAAAAGTGGTTTCCGAAGTGATGTCCGTGTGTACAATAAAGTTTATGCATGTATTGAAGCTACTTAAGGATCATCAGTGATATTGCAATTGCAAATCGATATCATTGCTATTTATTTAATAATTTATCAAAAACAGAATTAAATATTTTCGCTATTTTCTTAATATTCGGAAACTAATAAATCGACTTATAGTTTATGAGTTATGAGATCCCCGCATGTTGAAACTCAAAAATGTGTCGGGATTAAATGATAAAATGATTGGTACCTATCGAAATTATTTGGCTATAAAATTTCGCCACCTTTCGAAAGGTACCGTAATAATTGATTGTTGCTGGAATCACAGCCATCCAGAAGCGAATCATTTTAAGACTCCCTTTATAGTAATAAATTGTTTATTAGAATTGAATATTTCATAACTGAAAAATGCATCAGTTAATCAGTAAACCCTAGTACCTACTTTTATTAATTGCCAAAAAGCATTGCAGAAACCGATAAAACATTGCATTCAATAAAATATGATGTAGACATAATGAGACACGTGCCCACCTCGATGTTTCATGCGCACAAAGTATTCCATTAGAATTGAAAGCGTACTAGCAGTGCAAAAAGTGGATAAATCACGTGAAACTTGTCATCATCGACATGCTACACTTTTTATTAATACTCTATATGAGCAAAACATAACATGACAATTATAGTCCAAACTCGTGTTTGTAAACAAACTTGTATTGTAGGAATACATTCATCAGACTAATCGTCAGCCAAGTGCGCCTTATCAGTCAAGTATTGCGTCAATGCTTCCCCCAAATTCCAATTCATGTTTGTATAAAATGCGCTCGTGCTCAAACGGCTTATTCAATCAAAAACTTGCAAAGCACACGAAACCAAGTTAAACTGTTGTAATTTTAAATTTATTAAACAACATAACATTACCAAAATGTCTGGTGCTAAAACTCTTGTTGGTTCCGCCACCCGCTACATTGCTGGCCGCAACGCTCTGCAAACCGTTTATTGGCGCGGAACGGCCGACCAGCAAACGAGTAAATTCATCAAAGTGGCCAAGACTCTGCATTTCAAAGCAAGTCAACCCGAGCGGGCGCTTCAACAACAAACTATTACGAATATGAACAAGATGCACGTCTAATCAGCCGAAGCCCGTGCTCAATGGTCCAAACTATTGAAGAGTATTAATATTAAGTAATTATGTTATTAATTATTCATGACAATTACACTTGTTTTATTATATTATGACAAACATTGTGTCTATTATGCATGTTTTAAATTATTTATTTGATTAATTGTCCTTTAATTGTTAATATGTTAATAATTATAATAAAGTGATATTTTCCCATATTTAAGATTTCTTAACAAAACAAATGCACAAATCTTTACCAAACAAAAACGAATCCTTGAAATATAAGTATTCCAGAAAGGTTCGCAAAATTATACGGTTTCTCCAAACGGATTGATTTTTTTTACATAAGGATAAAACACCATTCTGGAAGCCCTAAATTTAAAACATTTGTGAAAATACATATTTTTCTATGTTTATTTCGACCAAACTTGGGGCGTGCACTTTGCGCTCTGCAAAGTTTTATGGTTTATCTAAATGCAAACAACCCAATTCACATGGTTTTATTTTTGATCAACTTACTCTTGTACCCTATTTTAATATACCTTACTCAAATATCTAGTTTCCTTTTCTATTTTGTGGCCTAGCAAAGATTCTGGTTTGTTTATTTCGCTTAAAAATAGTTTCAAAATCTATTTCAATTAGATGTATTTTCAAAATAGACAAAATTTTAAAAATAGTATTGATTTTCGACAAGCTCAAGAACAAACAAAATGAACCAATCAGTTCTTGCCCAAAAACACAATAAACTCAATAATCTTACAAACTTGTGGGCCCTGGAACCATCATGTCAGACTCAAATTTTGAAAAACTAATTTATTAAATTTTATTTGATAAACGGCTATTTTGTATTTAAATAGTTATCCAATACCTAATTGTATGGAAGTCAAAATTAATTGATTCTATCATTCTATCAACTGATTTGGGGGATTGAAAACAAGCACGGATGCTTTCCCTAAATGAACAAGTTGAACAAAACTTATCCAAGCAATCCAGGGACATACTGTACTTTCTAGCTCATATGTGTAGTTGCAAACATTCTGACATTGTATTCCAATTTATTTATTGCAATTATTTACTACCATTTCAAAGACACTCTTTAATATTTCAGTTATTGCAATTTCAATACAAGGTGTCGCCATACGCATAACTATTAGTTCTTAAATCGATCATATTTTCTTAGTTCCTAAATGCAACAACAAAAAATAAAGAAAATCATTCAAATCTAAATATGTTATATTTTAAAATAATTCTTACAAATGAGTACAAGTAAGCAATTTAACTTTAAATTATTACACTTTGTAGGCCAATTTAGTAGCTAGATAAGAACACGTGGGTGTAATTTGGTACAACAATTAAAAAATTTAAATAGTTATCGGCGTTACATTTTTATACACACTGGATTTGCTTAGTAGCAAATACCTACAGTGGGTGAAATTAAATGATGTCAGGCCTCTTGTAGTTAGTTATTTGCGAGTTTGTAAACGCATAAATACTTTACTAATCGCAAACCTCATCGACATAGGCAAATTGCGTCAATTTTCCCTTTTAGGCATATCATTTATACTATAAAAACCTGTCAAGTACGAATTTCCATTCAGAAGCAAATTGATCGTACTTACGTATAGGGGCATTGGTACTTACTTAAATTGATCAAGTGAACTCGTTGATTCAATAATATATAATGAATAAGTGGTTTGACTTATTTGTAATTGGAACTTTGATCAGTTCTCCTAGTAAGTAGTGTATTACTATTTTTTTAAAGATGATAACAAAAACAATAGATATTTTTAAATTTTTTTTGTAGTTTTGGTCATCGGCAAGGAAGAAGGAAAAATTGTGGGTGGAGAAGATGTTACAATTGCTCAATACCCCTATCAAATTTCCTTCCAATACAATGGTCAACATTTCTGTGGTGGTTCAATTTACAGTGCAAATTGGATCGTTACTGCTGCACATTGCGTTGCTGATTTTAAGTAATTTGCATTCAATT
>JARJDT010026235.1:0-14887 GCA_030264655.1 Leptusa sp. GC000079 | reverse complement strand
TTGCAATACCTAAGTTGCTAAGTTTTTAAAATTCTCTTAGTTTTTTAATTTTGCTAGATAGTTTTATTGAATTGTAATTTAAATAAATAAATAAATAAATAAATAAATAAATAAATAATAAATAATAATTTAATTTATTTGAGATAATTTGTTTCTCTATCAAGGACCTTCAATTTATTTTCATTGCTTAATTGCATTTTGTTTCATGGAAAATCAGTTCAAATATTATTGATGAGCTTGTCTATTTGGAGTGTTTCATTGAGAATTTATTTTTATTTAGAAATTTCCTTGAAGAAAGTAATTAAAACAACAAATATTATCGTTATGCGTTTTAGCCTTTATCTGAACTTTATCTGCTTCTATCGAATGGATAATAATATTAAATATTTATTTTATATTAATATTTACTATTATTTAATATTACAACAGAAATATACACAGAAGACAATTCATCACTAGTTGTATCTATTTTTAGATTAGGAGTAATTTTGATTAACTAATATTCACATATTTATAATGAATTGTTGTGTTCGTTTTATGTGTCTCTATTCTCAAATGAGAATAAACTGAGTGAGACACATTCGATGTTAGACTCAATACAAATTGGGAAATCTCAGCTTACACGCAACTGAGACCGTGTTGAGTCGAATCAGTCTCAATAAATATTCTAAAAAGAACAGAACTATTGCGTCCCTGATGGATCCTTGCAATAAAATTCAAAATTGTTTTGTGTGGGTTGTTTGTTAAACAGTACGGATGTTTGTTCTTTCCTTGTATGTGCTTATCGGTGAATCATTTCGTCCTCATCGAAAATAATTATGTCTGCGTTTATGTTCGGTGGTATTCACATCGAAAATATTGCGAACTTTCTATTTCATGTGTATTTGCCGAATTTTAATTTGGTATAAAAATACAATACGCTTTCAAGGTGGTTGTTAAATTTGGTTAAATTACCAAATTAAAGTCTTTATATAATTTACTTGCTAGACGAAAGGTTGATTTCTCTATAGTTTTGCAATGTTAATGTTTTAATTTAATAGGTCCAAATCAACTCATTAATTAAGTAACTTGCAAAAGAGCGCTTTTTAAATATCTGGGAAAAGTTAATTGACTCCTTAATCGATATACTTCTCAATAGATTTGTTATGATGAATCGTTGATGTCTTTTATGAATGAATCTTTTGTTATTTCAGATAATCGACTGCAAGGAAATGCAAAGCTTGGACAGGATGTAAGTGGATTTTAATATTTTTTAAGATGTACTAGTTTTTTCCGGTTTTATCTCAATAAATAGGCGGGTTTTAGTTTTAATTAATTATTGTTTTTGCTAAAATTGTATAATGTTATTATTATTATCATAAAATATACTGATAACAGCAAATACTGATAACGTTGTTTTAGTAATAGGACCGTAACTATTTCGTTGCGTCATCCATTTGTTTTTTTTATCATTTACTGGTTTACTCAAACGTGGTGATTTATGATTTTATTACGTTTAATTTACCGATTTTCTTTAATATTTAATTAGTCATTTCATACTTAATATGTGTAGGTAGCAATAGCAATAATGTTTGTTAATTACATTTAGTGCCAATGCAAATAAGTTATTATCTCTCTATTCTATTCAAATATGCAATAATTTTTTGAGGCAATGTCATTACCTTAACTTCCTTATCACAACTTAAAGCAACCTTCGTGAATGTCCTTAAAAACTGCAAAAATATTTTCGTAAAAAATCACCCTATGAAACTTCCGGATGTTTAGGGTTCACAATATGCGCCGAAAACGCTGTTGGCGACAATGCCGAGGAGCAAAGCAGACCGCGAACTTGGCAAGGAGCGAAAAATCGGACATCGGCGTGTTGGCGTTGGCGGCGAGATCACTTTCAAGAAGATTCAAACGACACAGATTATGGGCTCGATACAACTAGGTAACTTTTTATTTCTTCTCCATTACTTGTACTTTGCCATCATTTATACAACGGAGACTTACGGAGACTACAGTCAACCGGTTTTAAAGTCAATTAACAATACAAATATTATTTGCCATTCGTATTCGTATTTTGCATTGAAGCATTATCTCATCTTGATTTGTTCTCAATATGTTTTATTGATGTAATGATGCAAATTGTGTTAATTATAATTAACCAAGTCAACTTTGCTCTCGGAGTATTAAATTTGCTGCTTGCTAAAATTTCGTTCAGAAAGATTGCGTATTGCGTCTACAAAACATGCATTAGGGCATTTGGCATTATTAAAGTTAAAAGTTGATAGACTTGCGCGGTGGCTAAAAAGTGGAAAATACCTAAAGAGAGTGCGAAATTTCGTCATCGTTTCGCGTCACGCGTAATAGCCAGCAATCAAGTGAAAGCAGATCAAAAACAACGACAAAGTCGCATGTAGCAGTGCAACGCATCTTTCTCAACTACACTTCTTATCTTATCTTTCGAATATTCAGTGTTAGCAATAACATTGCCACTGGCATGTTCCTAATACATACAACGGGCAAACAAATACGTGCAACAGTTGATGTTGGGTTCGCGAGTGCGTGCTTTCTACGTCATTTTTCAAATTCAAAGCGCGAGGCGCGAGCAGCAAATAATTGAAACTTGTTCACTTCAGACGCTTGCTAAGACTGCAGGCTAAAGTTCGAACGAAAATATTTTTAATTTGCCATGCATAATAATTAACAATTAGCAGTTTAACGAGTCATGCAAATAATTATGAGTGCAATACATGAGCCTGCATCACATTTCCCCAACAAAATACGAATAGGTAACTTGAGTAAACTAATTAAACAATAATAACCAATCGAGCAATTAAGCAATAAAAATGGTTTGCAATCGTTATTGACTTGTTATTGGCATTTATTCCAGGAATACAGCATGCCGTTGGTGGTTTAGCATCGAAACCCGAACGCGACCTGCTTATGCAGGACTTTATGACTGTGGAAACGACGAACTTTCCAACAGACGGCTCAAATCACACACCCGCTCATCATTATTCCGAGTTTAAGTTCAAGAATTACGCGCCAATCGCATTTAGATACTTTCGTGATTTGTTCGGTATCCAACCGGATGACTTTTTGGTCAGTCGAATTTAATCGACCCATAAAAGTTGTTTGTAACACTTGTTGTTCTTTCTTGCTCTTTAGATGTCTATGTGTAGTTCACCATTGCGGGCATTGTCGAATCCAGGTGCTAGCGGTTCCATATTCTATTTAACAGATGACGACGAATTCATCATAAAGACAGTACAACACAAAGAGGGAGAGTTTTTACAAAAATTATTAGCCGGTAAGTACATAATTGAAATTCATTAAATTATAATTATGTTCGGACAAAAAGAGTTACGCCTTGCAAATGGAAAATTGTTTAGTAATTAAATTTATGTCGTTACATATTTCTAATTCAGTGAATTGTAAGGACATACATTTAATTGTTGATTCAAATGGCAAATTTATTTTTTGTCAAATAACATGATGTCCAAACATTATATGTAAGATATTTAAACTTTATGTTACGACATAATTTTAAATAATTAAATTATGTTGCAACATAATAATAATTGGGTTTATTGACGTATTGGTGAATTAAAAAGCAAAACGACATACCATAAAATATGTTAACATGCATTAACTGCAGTAATTTTGCAATGTGTGCTTTCTTTGTGCAGGTTATTATATGAATTTGAATCAGAATCCTAGGACGTTGTTGCCAAAATTTTTTGGATTATATTGTTATCAATGCAATAGTAAAAACGTTAGGTTAGTGGTAATGAATAACTTATTGCCGAGCTTCGTAACACTGCACATGAAATACGATCTGAAAGGGAGCACATGTAAAAGAAAAGCATCGAAAGCCGAACGACAGAAACGTTCGCCGACTTATAAGGACTTGGATTTCATCGAACATCATCCCGAGGGCATACTCATGGAAGCCGACACCTATTCGGCGCTTGTCAAGACGATACAGCGCGATTGTCGCGTGCTCGAAAGCTTCAAAATTATGGACTACAGTCTCTTGGTCGGCGTGCATAATTTAGATCAAGCACAGCGTGATAAAGCCGTGCGTAGACAACAACTCAAATCACCCGATCAATAATAAATTGTATATCAATTAATTGTTTGTAACAGGGACGAAAGTCGCAAGAAAATCTGGAAGAAGTACCCGAAGAAGACGGCGAAGGTGATGCCAATATGACAATGTTACAACACGAACGAGACCGCGAACGCGAGGATCGTATCGGTGCAGCTGCTTTGAATCGCAGTAGGTCGATCAATCGGCAACGACTCGTTGCCCATTCGACAGCAATGGAGAGTATTCAGGCCGAATCGGAACCCATCGACGAGGAGGATGACGTGCCGTAAGTGATATCTGCTTTTTATTGTGCTTCAAATCTATTTCTGCTTCACTTTTATTGCGTTTTATTTGAGTTTTATTCAATATATGCAAACAGCACTTTTCTACTACTTATTCCGTTTATTTCTGTGTACAAAAAAAATGTGTGTGAAAATTGACGCAATCTCAACTTGGTTTCAAATTTTAAAGTCTGTGGAACACTGGACGGGAACTACCTTTCATGACAGGTCTTAACAGGTACCGAGACAAGCATTGACTACATGTTTTTTGTTGCTGTGCTGTTGGTGTTGCACACACGGAAAACGTTGCGAATATTCAACAGAGAAACACGTTTGCTGATATGTACATGTCTAAGACCAAGTTGCCACAAATAAATTATTATTATATGCAAATTACATTTTTCGTTTAATTACTGATAATGAGATTGAAACGCATCATACATGAAGTTGTAACGGTTATGATTATTGTACAGTGTGTGAACGTTATTGGTTATTGTTACTTGTTGGAAGCTTGCTTGTTTTGAAAGAACTGACGTATTACGAAATTGTTTGTTTCTTCTTTAAAGTCCTGGCGGCATTCCTGCAAGAAATGCGAAAGGTGAACGTTTGCTGCTCTACATTGGTATCATCGACATCTTGCAGAGTTACCGGCTACGAAAAAAATTGGAGCATTCTTGGAAGTCTTTAATTCATGATGGGGTAAGCTAACACTTATGTTTTCTAATCATCACATCCATTTTCTTCTTCCATTGTTTAATAATAATGATTTGTTTATATTGAAAATTAAGGATACGGTGTCAGTGCATAGACCCAGTTTTTATGCAAATCGTTTCCAGAACTTTATGGCTGAGAAGGTTTTCAAGAAGATTCCATCACGTAAGTGCCTTTTTGTTCACTTTGGTTATTATAGAAGAACTTCGGTAGGCATTTAACTCTGATCATTGCTAACGAATTTTGAGTAGAAAACTTGGATTTCTCATCAAATTTTTGCAAATAAAACAAGTTAACTTCAATAATTGTGGGTTAAAGTTCACTTTAAATGTTCTCATTTCGACTTTCCAACCTTTCCAAAAATCTTCAGAAATGCCAAATGTATTAAACCTCTTATTCAAGGTGTAACATTTTATATGCTAATGATTTCTTAAATAAAATGATTACACCCTGTATAAACCTTGAAAATTGTAGTAGTTAAACTATTTTGAATGTTGACTACCCCGTATTTGATAAATGTGTGTGTTTTAATGCTTCATGTAGTGGATTTGCCCGAAGTTAAAGGCAATCATCGTAAATTCCGCACATTGGTTACGAGCTACATAGGTAATGATCCCATGTCTATTCAACTTGTTCTTTTTGTTTTGATTTATTTGCGAAAAAATAATTAATACGAATCATTTAATAATTGTCGTGGTTAACATGATTTTCTTTTTGTTGTTGCTTTGCTAATTTAAATTTTCAAATGCGTTTTTTGCCCACACCTACAATCAACATTTACATGAACATTGAATGCACATTTGTTGTAATTTTCATTAAATCCAAACATAACATGTAACACCTACTACTAATATAACTGGCGATCCGTTATGTAATTGTTTTTCTCTTCACTCTTGACGTAACACTGAAAATTGGATGGAACAAAGCACGTTTGTAATTAATGTGATACCTTGTCAATTCAATTGAATCTTTATTAACATGTAACAAGTAACATAACATATGCAAATAGAAATAAGCACAACTCTCATCACATTTTTACATATGCATTTAAATTAAATTACAAATACAATAAGAAAACTGATCCACGAACAAAGAAGGTAATTGATGGGAACACCCACATAACAGCAGAAGTTTTGCTTATACTATTTTAATTTTTTGAATTTTGTTAATCTTAAAAATAACAAACGCATTTTATGCTTTGTATTTTTTTAAATTTTGTGTTGTCCGCGTAGTATTGACGCTAGATTAGCGGCGCTAATATTTGCAATATCTATTTATTTTTTCAGCTCTTAAGCATTCACCATCAAAGAGAAAATCATTGTCTAGGCCTGCGCGAGGCGCGCACGACGAACTGGACAACAATAGTAAGTCGCTATGCTTTTTGCTCTTTGTTTTCGGTTGAAAATTTCGGATTATTTCATTTGTTTACTTTCGAACTTGAACTTGTATTTGGTTGATGATGCTTTAGCACTTATGTGAGTTTTGACTTAGGAGCTATTAATGAAATGTTGGGTTTTTGTTTGACTTGGAAATTGATATTTCTTATTTTTTCAACTTTAAGTTTGTGCTAATTCAATTATATTGTGTTCAGCTTCCACGCAAGTAAATTCTAGTCAACAGAATGGAAGCAAAACTGGTGAGTGCGCTTTCTTGATCATTCATTTATCGAATTTCGTATTTGTTTATAAGTTTATAACAATGGATCATTATTAAGTATGTGCTTATTGATTGGATTGAAGGATGAAGTTGTGCTTTTCAACATATTCTTGCTATAATTTAAACTTGACGTTGACTTTTGAAGCTTTTCATGCTTTGAAGGCAATTTGATTTAGTTGAGTTTTCTATTTCTTCGTTTTCGTTCGAATTTCACTCAAAAACGTTCAATTTTAATTGAAACTCTTGTGGGAAACTGTTTGACTTGTATGTACTTAATTCTTCTATTCTTTCTGTTTGTCTCTTGTGCAGCAAGTCCGACTGAGACTCTTCCAATGAAAGCATCCCCACCGGCCACACAAACCCCAACCTCAACCGTTCCTTTAACCACCCCACCGTCGGCCTATCCGGCAGTCTTAGTCGGCCGCTCGTCGGCCGAAAACAAGCCGAAAATCCCACCCCCAGTCCCGCCACGAGGTACGCCGAAAAGCAAACGCGGCGGCGGTTTAAGCGGTGGCAAAGGTGCGCTGCATGATAGCATGCATGTGTCGAATATGGCTAATGATTCTTCGCTTTTTGTTGGTGCGCATGACTCGCTTACGAGTAAGTTGGCTCGCTTACTCCACCGACGACGCATAAGTTGTCCGGATACTTATATCTATAGCACTGTAAATAATCCGCACTGTGCTTCTACTGCCTTGGTTTTTCACACTAATTTGCGCGATAGGCCACGTAGACGCAAGAAATCGTTCTGCGATGACATTTTGCAATCATATCGACATCATCATTTAAATGCAACAGTTCACCTCGCTTCATCAACTAAATTATCAAAAACTAGCAATATCAATGCAAAGTTGCCATCTGCTTCAGTTAAAAGCAGTTTAAGTTCTGATTCTGAAGAATTTTTGGACTTTGACTTTGATGCTAGTTTCGAAAAATTTTACAAGAATGATTTGCCCATTTATAACATCATATATTACAATATGAGAAGACGTGCTATTTCCAATCAGTTTCTAGACAAACCGAATCTTTTGGTTAATAGTATACCAATCAAATTTCCTAGTTGCTTTTGAAGTTTAGGCTATTTTAATAAAATTACTGTTTTCTTTGATTGAGTTGCGTTTATTTAATAAATGCTTGTTTTAACATGTTATTGATGCTTTGTTTAACTTTAAACATGCGTTTTTATTCTCGTATCATAATCGTATGTTTAATTAATTCTTCTTTATTAATTGTTAGGTTCGATAATATTTTGGGAAGTGCCAGACAAATATAAATGCAGTTACGTAGAGTAACGTGTGGTTCACTTTGCTTCAATTCTCTATCTATAAGTTGTTTGAATTATGCTTTGTGTATGTTTACTTGATCTTTTGTATTTTATTCATAATAATGATGTGATCGGAATAGATTGAATTCAATGGCGATTTTGACGTGCGTTTTGTGTAGAAGTTGCGATTTGTTTGCTACTATCATATCGCTAGGAGTATGCTACAAGTTGTAGCATTTGCTTGTGTATTTCCGCAGGTGTAGTGCCAAGTTGCTGCAGCACACCGCCGCCAACCTTCGATGAGGTGCTAGAACAAAGAGCTGCCGCCGCCGTCTCTGGCAGCCCGCACGATTCGACATCGACGCCGAATCGAACGCGTGTTACTACGCACACTTCCCATGTTACTGTTAGAAATTATCGGGAAGATGCTGTTAGGTACTTGATTTGTTTCACTGTTTTGATCTGCGGGTTCTGACTTTCACGGTTGGCTCTTTTTGTTTGTGTTTAGTATAACTGATATTAAATTGGAATCAAGGGCGGAAAACAAGTCATCGTTAAGTGTCGAGTCTGGTAGTTCGGGTGCGGGTCATTCGAGTCATTCCAGAGGATTGGCTTGGACGCCACCGGCATCCGTAGAAGGATCAACACCCACGTGGACCGAAGGTACACCCTCGTTTACGGAATCATCTAGTAGTGGCGATATGGGTAAGTGGTGCTTTGCCAATCTGCATGCATGATTATTGTGATACTGTGATATATTTTCTTAGTTGAATTAATTTGCCTTTATGGATAAATTTGCACGAATAATAAATAGTTATTTTACAACTTGGAGAGTTTCATATTATAAATTGCCGACTTGTAATTATTCGGATTATTCGTGCTCATTTTGACAGTCATTTAATTTAAGTTGTTTACATTATTTTAGATTAATTAATGTTATTGATTATAATATTTGCACTCTAATGCACCCTTTTATACATACTTTTCTTCTATACTCTACATTTCAAATACCTTTTTATAATTTTATCATTTTGTAATTTAATAATTTGATTCCCATTTTGATTTGATGAAATTTAGTTAATTGAGTGATCGGGTGACAACAAACCAATGTTGAAATATTTTAGATTTACTCTCTGTACGATGATTAGACGCGCATATTATTATAATCAATAATATCTAATATAACATTGTAATTTGATGACATTTTTATTAATAATGTTAATTTAAACGATAACAAACAACAACACAAGTGACAATTCGTTTCTTTATTATTAATTTTGTTGTTATGGTGTATACATAATTATTTAAATAAGCGTTGAAGTATTGATGAACTTGAGAGTGAGTAAGAGAAAATGTGCACAGGATGTCCGACGACGCCGTTACGCCAAGGGTCCAATAGGTCCAATACCTCGACGCGCAGCAAGAAGACGGTCGAACACGCCATCAACTGCCTGACGACGGAAATGGTGAGTGCATAATTTCAAAACAAAACGTATTTCGTATTTACCAGCCTACTACATACAAAAGAATACATTAGGACATTTTATAGCGATTTGCTTCAGTTTAGACATTTTTCAAACACGTGTTTTATATTATTTATTACGCATTTAAGATAAACTTTAAACTCACTTGATTTTTGTGTTCTCTGGGAATATCTAAAATGAAGCAATAAATTAGCGAATTTAAGAAAATAAATGAATTATTTTTAAACAATTATGATTAGGTTTTAAGTTGTTTTGTTTCTGTTCAAATGTTTTGTCTGTGTACACAGTACTAAAACACTAATTTGCATCACTTGTCATTTGATTGCACATTTTGGTTGTTGTTTTGGATTTGGGTGTCACGTTGGAATTGATTTGAAACCCCCACGAAACGGCCTGGGAATACATTAACAACTATTGCCAATTTTTAATCAGTTCTAATTGCCTAATTTGAAATTAACACAATCATCATAATCATGTCATTTATCAACCCTTGATAACTCTTGAATCATGAATTATTCAAGCTGTCTCTTTGAAAATAAATCGACGAATAATTGTTATGCTGTGTACACTGACGCTTTCTTACATTCTTGCTTCATGCTTGCGATATCATCTGAACGGGATTTATAGGAACAGCTGAGGAACCGCGTTGAGAAAGACTACCATTAAATAATTCGCATGCGTTATGAGCTCAACATAACACAAAAACGTAACGTAAATCATGGATGCCGCATTATTTATACTTATTATTTATTGGAAATTTTCATCAAAAACTGCACCATAACGAACGATTTAACCAATTTTTATGTATTAATATGCTTTATAATTAACTTATCAATCTTAGTCTTAACAGTTTATTTATATAAATTAATCATTATGGATATTGCGCATTCTGGACATAGCTTTATTTCGTTTAGCCTCTTTTAATTAATCGACATTAAAATAATAATCTATCATTCCAAATAATAATTAAAAATCAAACTAAACCAATAACTTGACGAATGCATTTTTGATTGTATTCTTGCCGACAATTTTTATCAAAATCACGACTAACATTACATTCATATTTGTCATTTCAAAACATGAAACAGTTTGTTCGCTGTGTTGTGTTTGTTGGTTTTTGCCTCGGTTTTTGCTAAATTAATTGTACATTGAAACACCACACATACGCAATTAACGATCGAAATGACTGCAATCATAAATTTAATTGTTTCTTCCAGACCGTTGAAAGATTTTATTATATCGACTGGTAATATAAAACCCTTGAACAAACTGTTTTGTTTTGTACCGCATAAATGCAAATGATAATGAATTCATTCCTCTGAGTTAACAAAAATTATTCACACACGTTTATTTAGTTTGTAAATAAGTTACAAACAATTCAAATTGAACAACTTTGTTTATTATGTAAATTATCGAAACGTAGTTAACTTGTCAATAAATGTATAAATACTAAACAAATTGCAATATGTTACATGAATGTTGTTATTTGTGTCTAAGCAGAATACTCTCAATTTTAAATTTAAATGACGGTCGAATTTCAATGTAAATGTAGTTTTAAATCTTACCATTTTGACAGTTAACATTTTATAGCATTGCAAAGTATCCAAGTTGAGATTCTACCCAACTTAAATTTCAATCAAATTACGATAAGCCGTTTATTCAACATTTATGAGCTAATGCAAATAATGGTGTACAAAAACTAGTTAGTTAAATAAATATATATGTATATTCAGCTTTATCTAGGAGTAACTTGTAAACAGTATTAGTGCATTCTAATTGTAAGCTGGCGTAATTATAAAATGTAAATTATGAATGTATAGTCCAATTTGAAGTAGGGGTAGTTCGACATTTTTTACCGTAATTTAATTGACGCTAATCAGCACTATTATTGTAAAATTACAAAAATGTGATTGAATTTACGCTAGCAAGTAAAACATGGCAATACATTGGAATGTGTCGACGTTTTGTTTTGCAGTGTGTTTAAATTCGAAAAGAGAACAATTCCAGAAAACAATTGCAATATTTTTGACTGAATAATAATGAATGTATCATACTGTTATATTATTCGATGAAGACGAAGAGATTTGCATACTAAGTAAAAATGTATTAAATTAAATATTTAAAAATGAAATTGTTATATTATGATGTATGTAGGTACTTAGGCATGTTGTAGGTCAGTTTGTCATTACATTACATAATAATATTAAGCACGAAACACAAGTTTATATGTTAAGTAAAGACAATTTCGTGTCAAATTAATATTGTTTAATAATTTGACTCTTTATTTTTTCAATTTACTCAGGTGAAGAACATGAATTGATAGTTGAATTATTGTAGTTAACGTGCAGTTTGTTTGGACGAAGCCTTGACTTGTTCTAAATTAATTAAAGCATATCAAACTTGAAAGGTGAAATTCATTTCAAACTAATCGTTTTCTTTTATAAAACTAATGTTCGAACTTCTTTTATACAGTAATAATTGAAAGATGTATTTTAACTGATACCGATGAATGTGCTTTAAGTATTTATGAATTAAAGTTTGTGCAGTTGCTAATTGAAGTTGTAAAAATCATTATTGCTTGTTAAGGTCATTTTTATATAAATAATATTGATATTATTATAATTTCTAATAAGTATGTGCTGAGAGGCACATATGCTAGCCAATTCAGAAAATATAAAATATTTCAACATTAAATATTATGAATTTGAAACACATTACCCGTTTTTGATAGGGAGTGTAGGAAGTGTTGGATCGCCTCGTTCTACAGTCAGTACCTTTGAACTTATTATTGGTTTGTGTTAGTAGATTTCAATTATTTTACGCTTAAAACTACTTACTTAGTTTTACGGTTTTACCTGAATGTGTTAATGAAATAAATAACATTTAAGTTGTATAGATTATTTTATCAATTAAAAATTGGCATCTTTTCTTGAATTTATTTGTGCATGCCTAATCTTCTACGTATAACTAAATATGCACGCTTTTTATTGGTAATGCATTTTTTGCCAACAGATATAAAGTTTAACTTTTACTTGTATAATTTTCCTACCTATTATTAACTAACACTACTTATCTTCTAATTATAAAGGCAATGAAATGGTATGATGTTAAGTTTAAGTATAGCGTGGGGCTTTTTATGTTCTTATTTATCATTTCAATTAACATTCTTCTAATCTATTCAATCACATGTTTACTTTTAGACCCATCTCTAAGAAGACGTCGAGCGAGAAATCACTAAATAAGCTCTTACTTAAAAACGATGAGGGCAATTCTAAGTATACTTCAAAAGGTAGGTAGCTTATTTGAAATTGTGACCAAAAGTGAGTAGGTAATTGATTTCCTTCAAACATTAAGGTGTTCAGTAATAGTGAATCATAAGAAACAATGATTTAGATGGGCGAGTTGATGTAATTCCAAAGAATACTTGCAAGTTTCCTCCATGTGTGCGGTCCGCAATGATGAGATTGAATAATTTGAACAATGTTAACGTAATTAATAATAGTATAGAGCATGTTAAGGCAAATATTTATGGAAACATTTATGTAAACGTCCTCAAAATGATATAACGTCACAAATGATGTTTCTTAAAGTTTAAATAATCAAAAAACTAATTACTAATTGAAATTAATGCTAAATATGTACCTAGGTAATTTATTCCAGAGTTTTTTTTATTTAAATATGTTATTTATAATTACAATTGGTGAGGCTTTAATTATTTATCAAACAGTGATACCTTGACTTACATTCTTATTTTAAAAATATTTTACTTTCTATCTATATGCAGTATTTTTATTTGCCAAAGATTTTCTCTTTTCTTACTTAGGTCATCTTGTCACACTATTTAAAGTGAAAATACTATAAATTATTAAATAAGGCAACAATTAACAATAAGTATTGGGGACTTAATTATCAATATTTTCTCAGAAGTAATCTTTATAAAGTTTCAAAATTATACAAGCATATGGGCCTAATATTATAATAAATACAATATGAAATATTTAATAATATAATAATCACTAAACTAATAAGAATAAAAATTTATCAATTATTAAAATATTGCATTTGTTAGATCTTTTTCAGAAACATTATACATTAAAACACATTGTAGCGAAAAATATTGTTACATATTTAATATATGAATTTTATTGTGTACTTTCCATTTGTTATCATAAGCGATAATAATTTTTCTACTTGTTTAAAATGTGCCACTAATATAATGCGTTGTTTTATGTACCAAAAGTTCAAATCATTATTTTGTAACCTACGTGGCTACATCCTTGTTTCCAATGTAAAACCAAACTTAATCCAAGGATACTACTGCCATGGCCGTTCAGCGAAACGCAAGGTACAGTCTACAATGACTCGGGTTTGTTTATTTTTTAAGAATGCATTCCCTAATGCTCTAATTCTGACGACAAATGAGTCTTTGGGGAAGTTGAAGTTAATGATTTTGTGCGTCTTTTTTGTATTTGCCACTTTTCACTATCTATAGTTTGCGTTTTAGGGCGATTTTTGTGTTCTTTTCTGTTGTTTTCCTCGGAAATAATGCACCCATAGAGACCACACCGGCGTCAAACGATAGGTACTTTAATGTAGTTTTTGATGATGGAGCGCAAATTAAATTTGGTCTCTTAGTTTCAGAGAAATCGTCGTTTTTCCGCGACGCCGCACTTTTTATCGATGGAATATTCAACTTCGGAGGCGATTTTCATAGGGAAATAATGCACCCATAGGGACTACACCGCCCTAAAAAGATAGGTGATTTAATGTAGTTTTCGATTATGGAGTGCAAATTAAGTTTGGGCTCTTAGTTTCAGAGATATACCTAGCCGTTTTTCTGCGACGCCGCACATTTTCAGCGAGGAAAATTTTACATTTTTACTTTTCGACTAGGAGAAGAAATGTATTATTAGAGTAAATTGTATTTTTAATAATACTATATTATTAATATTATTTAATGAAATTAAGTTTAAATGTAAACGTTATTTTTTTATCCTTTTTCTGCATTTACAGGCTAATTGTAGTAAATTTTCTGTTGGAAATTAAGAATTTAAGATCATAAATTAAACTTTTACTCGAGCACAGCCGTTGCAATTTTAACGTCTTTCTGAACAGTTTCTACCTGAAAGATTTGAATTTTGGCGGTGGTTTTTCAAGATTATCTGGAGTGCCCCAATATTTAAGGCAAAAGTGCCTTCAAGTTAAATGCAATTAATTTTTGCATCTTTTTTGTATTTAAGACTTCTATAACTCCCATCGTTTGCTTGTTATGGCAACTTTTGTCTTTTTCGCTAGTTTTTCGCGAATTTCTGGACAGCCCTAATTTTTAGGGCAAAAGTGTCTTCAGGCAACCTTAAGGCAATTAATTTTTGCGTCTTTTTTGTATTTATGACTTTTCTGTATCTCCCATAGT
>JARJDT010026216.1:0-11481 GCA_030264655.1 Leptusa sp. GC000079 | reverse complement strand
CGTTATAAAAGAAAGATTTCGCCGATAAAAGGCGCAGATTAGCCGTTTAGTACCCGCAATTGCAGCCTCGTAAAAAGGCGCAAATAGTTGCACAAAATGTTTTTATTAAATGCGATTTTGCCTGCCAATGCGACGCCACTGCGTTTTCGCTATGTGGATATATTGACCCAGCATAGTGTATGCACTCGGGGATGAAGTGCAGTGCGGGGAGACGCATGCATTGTGGGGGCGGCGCTCGCCGCCAACCTATGTATTTCATTCCCCCAAAGCATGTGTGCCACATGTGAACCAGCAACCCTTGGCGAATGCGAATTGCGAATGCGATCGAAACTCAACATTCCAACAACAACGAGCAAAATCGACGAAATCACTTTTTTTGGGTTGATTTTTTTACTATTTTTATCGCCTTCACTTTTAACCCTTTTCCTTTCTGGCATCGAAGTTTTTAATTTGGGGTTTGATTGTCTTAACGCCTGTCGATTGCTTCGCTAGATAGCAAGGTGTCAATTATCGGATAATTTTACGGTCTGTTCCCCTTTTTATTTGGCCATTTCCTTCAAGTTTACCAGAAAACAAGAACATGATTTTACTATTTACAGCATTTATCAGTCGTCAACACTACGTTCAAGACCGTTGGAGAACAAGAAAGGCGCAGTTTAGATGACCATTGACCAATTTTATTTCAATTGTTTTATTTTTTTGTGTAGGCAGCAGATGGCTAGTATTCTATTGTAACTCTTTTCTTTTCGTCTGTTTTTTTTCTCTGACTTGGTCGGTTGTTCGTCAATTTACATTTTCGATATTTATTACATGATGCAATGCAGTTTATTTATTAGCCTAGCTATCTGCATATGGATGTGTTTGTTTACCCTCCACTTTGCTGCTCTATGTGCATTCGAATTTCGAATATTGGAAGAGTCTTTAATGGACGAAGGGGTTCACTGACATCATCCTAATAACTATAGTAACGCTCCACGCATCGCACTGACCAGATGCATACAAGATTAATAACCCTTTTCATTTCACCAAACTACGAGGTGAAAAGTGCGGTGAAAAGAAACGAATTTCAATGAAGAGAAAGAAACAAGTTTAAAAATTTTGGAAATATGTTGATTTTGTACCTGGAGGTGATGAGGAAATGACATTAGGACATTTAAGGACATTTAAGGACATTGGAAGTCGTTCGACCGAAGGGCAATTTCTCGCCCTGGTTGCGATTACGCCGGTGGTGATTTCGCGCTGCGTTGCTCGCATCAAAATCGAAATTTCGAAGCTTTGTATTAAAAGTTTGTGTTTGTATTGATTTTTAATTCCTAATGACCTATGGTCATACCCTCTTAATCCCTCATACTCTTCGTAACTTCGTATATTACTCAATAATAGTTTAATTACTTTGTGCTTTAGATCCCTCAATGCATTTCATCCCCTTATTAGTTTTTTTCTGTTTGAGTTTTTCTTTATGGTGATTTTTGTGATTTAATTTCCTTATTGACCCCTCCTTAGTCGGTCAGATCGAAGGCGAGACGGCGTTGGACATTTGAATTTTATGCAAAGCAATCGAAGCGTATATCAAGGCGAACGTTTTTAATAAAATTTTAATAAAAAGCGCGCCCCGAAATGAAATATTTTCTTTTCCGATCGAGGCTATCAATAGAATGAGGAATTCGATACAAAATTAATTTTCTACAAAATGTGAATTGAATGGCCAAAGCAAAATGCAAATTAAACGCGCGCATATTAATACATATTAAAGAGAGAATAAATTCGTGAAAAAACAGCTTCGAGTCTAATCTGAAAAGTTTGATATTTTAAGCATCATCCTTTTATCCTCTTTCTTAATTTTGATCTTTACCTTGACGCATTTGCAAATACGACGAATGCAAACTTTCCCCTTTTTTCAATCACTCGACTTGGCGGAAAAAAGCGCGAGATTTCCAAAAGCAATTCAAGTGGAAAATCGACGGACGTCGCCCTTGGAACTTTTTATTATTCGAGACGTCGCCTCGCCTATTAATTCTTTTCGTTTATTTTTTCGAGCAAAGAGCACTTCAACCCTTCAGACCGCAATATCTATTCAAAATTCAAAGGTGCAAACACATTAGCCCTTTTTTCCGCGCGCGCCGCGTGTATAAAGCAAAAAGGTGCGGAAAATCGTCGATTTTCCGATTTTTCCAAGTGTCATTTTTCATTTCTTTCAAGCGTGAAAGGCGGCAAATTGAGTGCGCTATTAATAAAAAAGTTAAGTGCGCGTGTCATGAATACAAATGCGTCGTTATTTTTTAGCGTCGCGCGCGCTTTTCCACATTTTCCCCACTTACCGGTATGCAGTCTTGTGTGCTGTTGGACGTGGCTGAGCTGCTTGAATCGGCGATCGCAGTAGGAACATTTGTAAGGCTTCTCGCCGGTGTGGACCCGGATGTGCTGGACTAGCTGATGATTGCTGCTGAACGATTTCAGGCATTGCTGGCATTGATGCGGCTTGACTTCCGACCGACCGGTCATCTCTCGGGCGTGCATCTGCATGGCTGACTTGTGCATAAAGATCTACAAGAGGCCCAACAACACGATTAAAGATCACTCCATCAAAACACCACCAACTTCCTATAAGTGTTTGTGCTCAAGTGTTTCAATGTTCACAAACTTCCATCAAGTATGTCATCTAATTCAAACTTTTTTTACGCTACAATTAATTAAATTACTATCGCGTCACCTGTTAATTACTAGACAAACTTGCGTTTAGAGTTTCACGAGACAAGAATTCGAGTCTTGAATTGGACATTGTCTCGAAATATCAAGACAAGAAATTTTCTTTAAATTTCTTGAAATTTCTCGACATTTCTTGAATCAAGCTCTAGTGAAACCCTAGTTGCGTTGCGGGCGCTTAAAAGTTTTACCGCCCTAGAGCATTAAAACAGCATTTACTGTACACGTATAGTCAAAAAACTAATTATAGTCGAGGTGTTTACCATAAGGTAACAATGTTGAATATTTCGATTTTCTAAAGCAACATCTGCCCATCGGCGCCGTTCGGCGTTCAATTTGTAAATGCAAGAAGAAAAAATAAAGCGTTTAACTTAATGGTTGTTACTCAATTACGCAGTGCGCGCAAATAACACAAAAAATGCATTCAGGGGTTGACGTTGAATTGAACCACCTACGCGGCGCATTCACTATGTCTATTCAAATGTAAATAAAAGCCCGAAACATGTGCGTTGGTAATATATGAAGCAATTATTTTCACTTCCGGTTTATGCTTTTCTTCAACTTTCATTTTTTCACGGTTTCGTTTCTTACTTTTTTTTCTCGTCTTCTTTTCTCGTTCGCAAGGCGTATGGAACAAGTGGAATTTTAATGAAAAGTTTTTCCAATTTCAATTTAGCCCGAGACCAAGAGCACGATTTAAGAAGGCAGAAATAATAAGTAAGAAAAGTTCGGAGCAATCGCATAACGAGAAATGTGCGCCCGGCAAGGACGAAATGAAATATTAAAACTGAAGCACATTATTTTAATAATGACGAATTAAAGACGCGTAACGAGAAGCTACCCGTTCACATCAGGTAAAAGAATTCAACCCTTGAACCTCATCCCATTTTACTCCTTTTGCTCCTTTCGTAACTCTTAGAAAAGTTTCAAGTTTTTTTCAGCTCTTTCTCTTTTTAAGTATAACACAAGACAAATATGAAATTGCCGTTTATATAATTCATATTTGAAATAAATGTAGTAGAAGCCCGTCAGGCGTGTGTAATACATATGGTAAAGTTCTTTAATTAGGTCAAATTATTTCTATGATAATGAGCGATCAAGCCAACGAACGCAACTTACTTACTTACTTTCAATGTGTGCAAGTGCAGTTCATGTCGCATTTTAAAACTTTTAACAGTCACTTTACAAATAAGAATGCAAACATTTAACAAATATTTTTGTTTTTCGTCAATTTGTAAATGTGTTTCAAGGTTGCGGAAAATAATTACTTTGTAACTATAATTCTATTAGTACGTATAGATTTTCCTAAAATACTGAAAAAAATGAAAAATTGTAAAGTTTGAAGTGCAAATCGGTTTATTTCAATAAAGTACTGCAAGGTCGTCGTTCGTCTGCGTACACAAAACATAAAACAGATAAACACAAACCGCTGTAGCATTTTTTTTCAATGCAATATTAATATAATAAAAAGTATAAAAATACGAATCGAAGAGCCATCAAGGTTCCTTTTCAAGGCGCACATTTTTTCGCGCGAATTTCGCCTCTTCGATTTTTTCCCAATAGAGCTTATAATTGCACGAACAAATGAAGCACACAAATGAAGAAATAAATCGTGCGTTGTGCTCTGTCCGACTGTAAATTAAAATAGCACCGCGCGAGCAATCGATAAATTGCCTTTTTTGATTCGATGTAGCAAGAGCAACGTGCAACTCGCGAGAGTTATTCGACTTGCAACTAAATAAATAAACTAACAACTTGAAGACTGCGCTCCGCGAAAAAAATGCCATAAAAATTCTACAGCGTACTTATGATCAGCCTGGATTGGCAATGTAATGCCATCATCGTCACCTCAAGAAGACATTCAACGACGCACTTTCAATTATAGCTCAAAATAATTGCGCGCCGCGCAAGATTGAAGTAGTGCTCGAATAAGTTCGATTAAGTCCGACTTAAGTAAGAAATAAAAATAAGTGACATGAAAAAATGTCTTGTAACTCATAAACAATCGCCGATTGGGATTGCTTGTTGGTATTTTTTAATTGCACACCTGAAAATCACTTAAAATGTAACGCAATGCGAATAGAAATCGTCATATTAAGCCCAAGAAGCACATGAAGAAGGGAAAAAAACAACAACAACGAACAAGTTAAAAACGAGTTTTTCATACTCTCGTGATGTTTGTACTTGTACTTCTAGCAAGTAAGAGCAAGTAAGTCGATTTTAAAAATTTATCAGAGCGCGCGCAGTTTTTCTTTTTTGTTGAGCTAAAGAAATAGCAAAAGAACGCGAAGAGAAAATATTGAATAGAATAACCCACGGGCGCAACGCACACATTCTTACATCTACGAATAGAAAGAACGAGCAATAATAACTTGGCAATAAATTATTTATTGCTTGCGCGTTCAATAATTTTAATAATAGCTCTCCATAGTCATAGCGCAGTTCAGCCTCTTATACTATAGCGGAAAGAAAGAAGAAACGAGAAACAACGAGGAGTTCAAAATACTTTACAAGTTTAGATTTCGGTTTTCCTGCCCTGGAAATTTTTTCCCCGTTTGCCTATCTAGAAAAATGTTGTTAGTTCGCGCCACGCTTCTTGGAACGAATTTCCTCCCTCTCGGCAGTTAATTGCATTGTGTGTGCATTAATTGACGTTAATCTCGCTCATTTTCTATAATTTCCCGGATTTTTCTACAAGTACACGCAAATGACTATAGTTTGGTGGGTAATGACAATTTATTAGAAATGATTAAGAGCTAATATAAAAATGGTTGCTTGTAAGTAAAACCGACGCGAAAAAAGGTAACAATTTCACGATCCGCTGACGTGCGACCGGCGCGCGCAATTGGTCAGAAATCGCTATCATCAGCTCAATGCGGGGCCAAACGGGGATAAAACAAAACAACCATCATTAACATCATTAGCATATAATAAGCGCACTTATCATATGCGTTTCATTGCGGAAAAAAAACGCGACCATGGAAATTATTTTTAATTACGACATTGGGCGCATGCACCGCACACATTTTCATCAAGTGACTTTGATGTGCTGATGCTGATGCTGCGCTGCTTGCTGCTGAGAGAGCAATAAAGAATGTGCATAACAATTTTAAAGTTGAGATAGGTTACGGCCTCTCCTCTCCACCCAGCACAACACTGCGCGAGCATAGAGTGACTTAAGTCAGCTCGGTCGACGCGAGCCAGCGCAACAGTTACTTAACTATGATATGCGTATGAATCGAGCTGGTCGGCTGTAGGTGAACACACTTTGTTCGAAAACGTCGACGACTGACTACATATTACTGCGTGGTACTCGAATTGCAAACTCTTTGTGGAAAAAATTTCTACGAAAAATATAACAACAAATTTCAACTATGTGCTAAGTCAGTTGCGCGCGCGCCAAACTCTCTGATAAAAGTTTACTGACCCATTATTGTTATTATAACTAAGATTTTTACCATAGTTAAGCGCTTCTACTATTTATTTATTACTTATTAGCTCCTTTCCTTTTACTCTTAATGTGAGACGGCTCAAAATCATCAAATTGAGTATTTTTTGCTCAGGAAATGATGTGATCAAAATCTTGTAAAGAAATCTTGTCTTGAAATATCGAGAAATTTGAGTTTCTTGTCTTGCGTTGTCTATTTATTTTCTTTATATTTCTTGTCTCTCTCAGTTTAGTTTAAATCCTGAGTGAGTTTTGGTTCGCAACTGAGAATTAACTGATAACTTGCGTAAAGGGAAGCAGCTATAGTCACACATCGCAAACGCATTCGCATTCTTAGCGTCAAATGTAGTTAATCGCACTTTTGAGTTCATAGAAGATAGAGAGAAAAAAGCGCGTTTATAAATATCAGCAAACAAATATGAAAGAAGGAAGGCCACCAGATAAGAAATGAAAACGAAACACTGCGATGATGGTGGAGTTCGAGGTGAATGAGTAACTCTTTATTTGATTTGCATCGCGCGCGCATTCGTTCAAGTAGGCTTAAGTCGTCGACGCAGTCGAGATCACTAACCTACGACAATCATAAATCCAGAGACGACTATGAATATGCGATTTTCATTACGCTTTTGTTTTGTTATATTTATACATTTTATGTATTGAGTACCATTTTTTGTGTGCGAAAATCTGAGTCACGAAAAATTCGCCACATGTGCAAAGTGCACCATACAAAGTTACACATATTATTGCATAATGTCAAATTGTAATGCATAATGCGGCGAGTAAGTAGATGTATGCGTTTTTAAAAGGTGCTTAGTTAATTAACGACAATTGGCGTGCTATATGAGCGTTGCGAATCCGCGTAAAAGTGAGCTAAAAAGACTTGCACTCTTCTTCACTCCGCTGTTGTTCACCAACTTCAGCCGAAGACAACGCAGAAAAGATGCAACAAAACATGTTCTTCCATAAATTAATTTACTTTTTAGCGCGCGCGCGCAAAGATTTAAAACGCCGTGCAGAGTTTTAATTATTTCTGCACTTTTATGAGCTAGCTTTAACATTTTTAACAAAATTACATTTTTGCAGTGCTAGTGTTCAACTCGTACTCGAAGCGACGCTTATAAAGCATTAGAATTAGATTTTGATTGGTAGAAAAGCAAGTATGTTGATGGAGTGCCGGAGTGGAAGAAGGCATCAGCCTCAACTGAAGAAGTGGCACGCGTTGTGCGGCTTTGATTCGTCAGACCTGGTGCTCCTCCACAATGCGCATCTCTTCAGCTACACAATTCAAACTCGAGGTGAACCCAACAGATTCGAAGATGTGAAGAAGAAATGAAGGAAGTGAACTTGCCTTATAACAACACAATAAACGCGCGCATTTTTTTTCGTATTTTTTTCGTTTTGATCGAATCAAATTGTAGTTAAATTGTTGCGTGATCGTTAAGGCTTGAACTTGTGCTTGGGCAAATATGAAATACATTGCTGCAATTTATTTATAATAAACTATGAAGAATGAAGAATTTTCATATTTGTCTGAAGATGAGAAAAAGTTAATTCAAGTATGCGCTCGATGTGGAGTTGCACTGACCATGCGCAAGTTACTTATCTCGGAATAACATGCATTTTGCATCATCTAAACTTGACCTGAAGATGTTTTTCCTCTTTCTAACTTGTTAATTGTTCTTCGTTTTTTAGAGTTTCAAAGTTATTAAGACTTACTTCGTCGTCAGTTTTAATCATGAATTAATATTAAATCAATGACAATCGAGACAATTAACGAATATTCATTAGTGTTAAATTTAAAATTTAACCCTTTCAACAAAGTTGAAGTTTACTAAAGTAGGACGCGCTTAAAAATACAACTCTTCATTGTTCATGACTTTTTCCATGTGGTCTTTTTTTAAATGCTAAATATAAGCGCGCATCAAGGTTGTCGCTTGTCTGATTAAACAATTCGCGTAATTAAATCTCTCTGATTGTTAACAATTAAAAAGCATAAAAAATCAAAAAGCGTTTACCGAATTTTCTTCAGTTTCCATCATTTTGGCGCGTTTCGCAATCCTTAAACGGGCACAATTCACATTTTCAGCAGCGCACAAATTTGTTTTTCAGTTTTTCACCAATCGGCTATACGAAATTGCTGCGTGCAGTCCGTTGTCCTTATCGGCTTTTATCGCAGTGATACGGATTTGTCGTGCGTAACTTTTCACTTTTTGAACGAAACTCGAAAGTTGGTATAAGTAACCAAAAAGTTGATGCATGTGCGCCTGCACCGATCGCTCGTTACTTATTGCATGTGCACCACACACACATTTCGTTGTTTGTGCTGCGAAACCGCTGGAATCGCGTCGTCCTTGCCCAACGCACACGACACAACGGCGAGGCGAACACATTCAAGCCGCAAGCACAAAGTGTATGCGAATGTAACGAACGTTTCGTGAAGTTGCAAGTTGTATTTAAGTTTGCGACCCTCAATGAAAAAAACTCTGCCGAATTTAAGCACTTATCAATCTGGTTTCTAGTGGGGGCGAAAAAAAGGATGCGTGATGCGTGCGCAGTCCAAGGTTTTTCCTATCAATGTTTTTATCATCAGTTTCCAAGTTTCAAGTATTTATTTTGTCAGTTGTTTGATTGAATTCAAGTTTTACCGTTTCAATGAATAATTTTTTTCTGCAAAATTTTGACTGAAAAATGTTTTACTCCAAAAACATGAAAAAATTCTTCTTCCAAATCTTGCACAAAAATTTCAATTATAGAAAAGTGTGCAACTGCTAATCGCGCAAAGAAAATGGAAAAATGCGAGTATCGTCAGGTCTGGAGTTGTTGAGATCAATTATTTTCGGTGAAAATTATAGAAAATCGTCGAGTGCTGTTGTAGCAATTATTTCGAAATGGTTTCCAGGCACGAAACGCTCACAGAAATGCAGCAAACAAATCAAAATCGAAATAACACACATTTCTTTCGTTCGCGTCGGAAATTTGAAGCAAAAAATAAGGGTTGTTGTTATAATTGAATTTGGAAAGAAGCAAAGTGCTCAACAAACTTTCCAGTTTTCTTTGGCGCAGTTCTTTAAATGTAGCGTTCTTTTTATCGCACAATACTAGTTGCCACTTGCAAAGAAGCTTTTATCCTTTTTATCCTTTCCATTCTGCAGCTAATCAAGCGCCAATGTAATCAAAAACAACAAGAACAACAGCAACAAGGGAGTCGTGCATCAAAAGAATTGCGAATAAGAAAAGAAAAGCAACTTGTTCATTTGTTCGTTTTCCATCATCATTGTTTCAATTCAAATGAAAACGCAATGATTAATTATAAAACTATAGTTTCTTATTCTTATATGTATTTTTATTTGCGCGCTTGCGGAGGAAAAACTAGGAAAATTTCAGTTAAAGCTGCGTTGTGTGCGCGATTTTTTTTCCTTCAGCGCCGTTTTCAGTGAATTATTACCGGAAACGGAAACGCGAGCGGCACGAGCTTCCAAGAGAAAACGAACGCAATATTATTACTTGGAAAAGCGCGGCACAAGCACCACAAGTCGTGAAGAAAAACGGAAGAAAGCGGCTCACTCGCAGAAAAGAAATGAAATTAATGCAATCCTGATGATGTTAAAGGGTGAAATTTTCCTAGCGAGGAAAAATCCACTTTTTTTTTGCGATTTTCAAACTATATTTTCTAATTTAGTTGCTATAGGATGATTGCAAGAAGGGTGTAAACAACCCTCTATTTAAATATCGCATATTAGATTTTATTAAATCGCAAAAAAATGTGGCAAAAAACGTGCCCCATGACTAATCAATAAAACGCTTTGTAATGATACGCGAACAGGACAGGGGTGTCCAACAACGAGTTATCCCGTGTATATTAACGTATTTCAAATACGGGTTTGTTCGTTAAGGGTGCAAGTTCATTCATAACCACTTTTTATAAAAACTAGAAAAATTTTTCCAATTTTTTTTTTCAGTCAAATTTAAAAAGCAAATATTTTTTCTCAATAAGTTTCTATTCTATTTGTTAAAAAAGTTGCGCGTGGTCGTAGGAATCGTTCTTGTATAGCTGGCCGCAGGTCAAGCACTCCCGATACGTTTCTTCTCAGTTCTTCAGTACGTGCTGTTCTTATAAACTTTTGTGTTCGTTTTGTTGCAAAGCTTTGCGTTCCTGTATCGTTAGTCGTATTTTTTGTTGGCGTTTTTTCCTCTTTAAGAATGTGTGTGAGGGCATCTCAGAGTGCGCTTTGTTCAACCGGTTTTTTATTGCCGCACGCTCTCAACGCTGCATCACTGCAATGCGTGCGACAAAGCGCAAAACTCGCCGAGAAAAAATAGACGAAAAAAAACAACAACGCGAAATAAGAAAAATAAGGAAGAGTTAAGAAGGTGGAACACACACATCTTCCAGCACGAAATCTTTAAAAAGCGCGCTTGAAACCGAATCCAAAACCAAACATACACTCGGCGATGTTGCTCAACTTATTTTATATTGTGAGGGTCAGTCACATCTTACTCTTACTTTTTTTATTTTTTTATCTTGCGATCTATTAACTCGGATATTAAATGATTTTTCGAAGAATTTCAAGTGGATTTTCTTGGAGCTTTTATCATTTTAATTAGTTGAAAAAATCGCGATTTGTTTGTTGGAAGTTCGTTAGCTTGAGTCATAGCTTTAGCAGTTTGTTCAACCTTTGAAGCTCTCTGAAACTGAAGCAGTTCAGCATCATGCCATGAAGAAGTAGGAGGCTTTTTATAAACCAAGTTTAAAAATAACTTTTTACTATTGCTGAACGAGAATGTGCATACATGCAATCGCAATGTGAATGACACTTATTGCTGTTTGAAATTCCCATGGATTTTTTCCTCAATTAACGATCGCATTTTTTCTGTCTTCAAAATTATGCAAATTTCTATCTTAAAGTCTACCTGAACCTATACTTATGGCAAGCAACCCCTTTCATTGCTTCCTCTTCCTATAATTTTAATCTTGCAATCTGTCTTTAATTTTTTTCGTATTATTTTAATCCTCGTGGTGAAACAAAAGATTTTTTTCGTCGTCGTGTGAAAATATGAAATCATCATTGAAGGGTGCAAAGGGTTCTAATTCTCATCTTTTTTTTTCGGCGATGAACTAAATGTAAAAATAATAGTGTGGCGGTTTTTAGTGAACATTCCCCATTGGGGTGCACGTCAAAACAAAGAGCAGCGTCATCGTCAAAACGTTACACGAAATGATTTGTCGAAATTATGAATATAAATCAGTTTTTTTCGGGCTCTATTGTTAGCGGCGAGCATCAAGACAAAAAGCGAAACAATTAAGACTCTGCCACTTGAAAAAATCCAAG
>JARJDT010026191.1:0-19003 GCA_030264655.1 Leptusa sp. GC000079 | reverse complement strand
GCGCGCTCATGTATTCCTATTCATCTCGCAGAAGATGAGCTCCGAGCTAATGAATGCATCACCTTGCAAGATCAGACTTGGCTGGCAGGAAGAGGCCTTGAATAAGTAGATCAAAGCATACAAATAGGTGGCAATCCGATGAAGAATATTATTCACGCATGATGCATGTTAGTACACGGGTTCAACTATATGCAAAAAGAGAATCTCAGCATCGGCGAGTGAGGCAACAGCTTGCATGTGTTTTGCGCTACATAAAACATATATGACGCGATGGTCGATGACGACACATGGTGGTATTAGGTTGTGGAGGGTTGTTGGAGGTCGATTCATTCAATTGCGAATTGAATCGGGGCATGCATGCATTCATTCATTCACTCGTTCGTTCGTTCCTTGCTTCGGGAAGCAATGCAAAACGGGAACAACGACATTGAAAGTTGAATGTGTTATATTTTGCTCTTTGCACACCTTTTGATCGAGTCGATGACGACGTATATTAAAAACATACTGGAGCATTACGTAGTAGACGATTGAATGCGAATGTTTTGAATGTGTATATGCCACAAATAAATATTGAACGGTGACCCAAGGACACCGCGCCGCATGGAAACGAAGAATGCCTTATTGTTGGATTGAAAGGAGTACAAGTGACTTTTGCAATTGTAATCAGCATCGATAAATTAATTCATTCATTGCGCGATATTTATCAGCGAACTCAAGCATATCCAGACGCTGAAAAGTATGTGTCATTGACCGTGAAGAAATCGTAACCATTGTTTAGTCGTTCGACAGTTCGACATGTTTATTTTATTGTGCGTCTTCGCGTTTTTATTTTTACTGAAGCGACTAATTTCAAAATAAACATACTTTACACTGCCATTGCAATTGGGATTATAAATCTGAGCCTCAACAAACTACATTCATGGATTGTTATAAGATCAGACAGAATGTCGAAATGCCGAATGAAACGCTAGCAACACTATATAAAATTGGAATAATAAAATAAATACCTCAACTTGGGATGTTGGAAACTGGAAAAATTGACACGTTCACTCACTCCGTAACGGTTATCTTAGGTTAGTTACGAGGCAACTACCTGATAAGGACAACACTTTTCAAGTTCGACGATATCTTATCGTCTGCTATGCCACGGTAACCACATCTACGTCAGGCTGACTGGACAGATTACAAGAGAAACAAACAAACACTTTGCTCTAACTCAACACAACAGAAACTGATTTATTGCAATAACAGAGGAAAGTAATAAATAGAACCACAAAATGATGAAACACTGCAACAAATATGCTTGGCGAATGGATGAACTGAAAGCTGAAATCTAATTACGTGTATATCAACCACCATCAACAATGTTAGAGCGCGCAACCTATTTGCAACCTACTTTCCTGCAGCGAATCTTCAATTAAAAATATCAGTACACTACATCAGCGTATGCTTATGCAGAGTGCAAGGACGTGCAACAATAACTCAATTACATGATACCTGACAACCTGGCTTCTCAATCTCTATATTTATCTATCCTATCTAGTCAATCAGAAATTGCAATCAGATAATATGAAGCGCAACTCGGATGTTAGAATTTCTGATCGAATTATAGCGACCACTTAACTTTACCTACAGAGCTAAAGAGTATTACTTCCTAGACTGCACTTGTTTGCTTTCCAGGAACGAAGAACTATTGACTGTTGTTTACTCAGCTCTTGGTGGAAGACAAAATTGATTTGTTGGAAAATTGTATGTGAAGACGGTTAGAAGATCAAACATCAAAAATTATAGACACAGAATGGAGACAAAATGCGGAAGACTTAAAATATGTTTTGGGACGAACTCTTGCTCAACATCCAACTCTACCTTTGGAGAATCCCTTCGTCGTTTTCTGGCGGCTCTTCTCAAGTGGGCTTTGTTCTCTTCTTGGAGTTACATACTGATATACAGACTATATTGCGTTGTGCACTCTCGAAGAAGGTCCAGATGGAACTGAACGTCTGAATGCATTTCCGCTGCACTTTATACCTGTTCTGCACTGATGCGAAATTTGCCAATTTTCCGGCACAAGCTGGTGGTAGGAGCACATTTCGATACTCCCTCAATCACCCTCATACCCCTTTCCTGCCGAGAATCGACTGCACATGGTCTATCAGAATTGCATCGTGTCAACAGGCAACAAAGGACCGCTAGTAGCTCAGTATCACCATGTCACCCGGGGTGGGATTGATATGCGACAGCATTAGATCGACATCATATTGGACAAAAAGCGTGCGGACCAGGTAAGTCGTATCGAACATTCCGGTTCGCGCGCTTTCTCATCGCCATCCCCGTGGTTCCTGCCTCTTGGTCACCATAACAACCACCAATGCGAGCTCATTGTTGTTATGGCAATACCCGGGTGTAAAAGTGAAGCATATATTTGACTGCGCTTGATATTGCAAAATTACGAGAACCACGGACGATGCTATTAAACAAAATAAGTACTAAAACTAACCGAATTAAACAATGTCCAGCCATAAGCTTTTCGCATCAACAAATTCATTTGAAAGAGTTACCAACGTTCGTACTAATTAATGAACGTGATATTTGGCGCAGCTATATCTATTACCTCGTAAATATTTTATAAACAAAGGGCAAAAAATTGGAATGGAATCTAATCAAAGTTTAAATCAAAAATAAAAATGTTTCTTATTCGGAAGTTGATTATTGTGTTCTTCACGATTGAAGAGTCTTCGATTGCACATCAGACAAGAAGTCAAGAAGCTGATCAAAAACTGTTATTCTTAAATAGCCTATCTCGCTATATTTATGAAATATCCCATTTTAATATTTGTCATCAAGGGTCTTACAAAATTTGTATGTAACTGACTTGCTATGATTGAAATTGGGAAATAATTTAAGTTTAAATTAGTTGGTCTTTCCCGCGGTGTTGGTCCATTGTTGATTAACTCTGGCTTTTGCTGTCCACTGCAGAACAAGCATCACGACCAAGAGCCACGCAGCACGCACACAATAAAAATCCAACAAAACGCTCAAACACCAATAACACACAAATGAAATTTACCGGCGTCGCTGGTCGGCCATCTTACGAGGCGATTCAACAACGCGGCTCACACGACTCACAACTTTTCACATACTTTTCCTCAACCTAGACATTCACTCAGTATTTAAACAACGCACCAATGGAGACGCACCAGATAGACATTTAACACTAAAGGCATCAAATCGGGTATCCACAATTCGGGAATACGTAGATGAAACAAGTATAGGACCGAACAAAAAACTTGACTATTGTTTTAAAAATTTCGCCAGACACCGCTAGAAAAATGTGGCCAACGCACTGTCGTCGACATGAGCGAGACTGCAATTCTTGCGATTACACATTATTGTATTACACACGCTTGCTTGTGACCGGTTGCGCGTTGCGGCTTTGCAAACTCCAAGAATTGCACATGCAACCCAACACGACACTGCATGATACGATAGCCAGACCACAGAGACCGTGCTTCGGCTTCTGGCCGATTTTGCCCGAACGCAGCCAATGCACTCCACATACACAACGGGTGAAAATGGAAAAGGAAAAAGGAGGTAAATCCCAACGTGCTTCGTCGAGATGCACCCAACACGTCCAAGCGAGCCGAAACGATTGCCATGGCCAAGAGTCGGATAGAGAAGAAGCGAACAAGTGACTGTCGAATGCATGTCGGGCGGAGCAATGGGGGGCACAGGGTCACACCTTTTGGTACGAGCGGTGCGCTCGCGCAACCGTTCAACGACCCGACCGAGACCTACGCATCGCCTTGCGAACGCGTTGAAAGAAGATCGCAGATTGCAAGTTACCAACTGCAATTCCTCTATGTATTACACCATTCAGCATTGCTCACGTACGCACTGTATACGATCTACAAGACTGGTCACATTTTTTAGAATTGTCACTCGATTACTTTCGAAATTGGGAACGGGCCCAAGAAGTCACCTTTCAGAAATGGTCTAAAATTGGCTGGCAAATCACAAGAGTACATCAACAATGGGACATTGCAGAAACAGAACAGCGTTGTTTACAGAGAAATGAGCGAGTACAATGCATCAACGTTCATGTTGATATCTATTTATAACAGGTTATTATTGCTTTGGACTTGCAGCCAGAGGCAAGGAACATTGCACTCACAGTTTGTATTCGCTGATAAACTCAGTTAATTGCAATGTTGCAGTAATTCATAGAAAATTAATGCAGGCAGCATGCAATTAACGAGCATTCTTTACAACAAAAACGATAGAAACCCTTGAAAGTTGCAAGTAGTTAAGAAATACCAGAATACCTTCTTTGATGGATGTGGATGGACACTTGATTTATTTATTCAAACACTAATAAGATGTCACCTGATGAGCCAAGACTAGAAAGTTCTAACTGCTCGGGACTGGAGTACTGAACTGATGCACGGCTAAGAAACCCTTAAACTTTATGCGTATCCCTACTAAGATCTACAACTAATTTTTAGAAAAATCACTACCCGTTTCTTACCCTGGTCGTGTCCTTTTATTCAACTATTAAACAAAAATCGGCAATTTTTACAATATATCCCCTTTTGCAATTGCAGAAATTTTTAATTTCCTATACTGCCATTTACAATGGTTCAATTCCATACAAATGCCGATAGCGTTAAGCTCTTTGTACCGGTCTTTTCAAGCAATTCAATTTTGATTTGAATGCACTTTGAATACGTGTGCATATTAATAAGGGTGCATCGATGCATTTCCTATCTTTTTGTGCCTATTTTATTTGAATGTAAAGGGCGGAGCCAAACACGTACGAGGGTTGATTTTCGAAAAAATCCAAAATTTTATAAACGCACAGAGCCATAGATGCCACTAGTACCAAGCAAAGGTGGTGGGGGCAAATGCAACGCTCACACTAGGGGTTCCTAGAGGAAAAAATGGCACCCAATTCAGCGTTACCTCTATGTCTATGCCGCACCAATCGCTGGATTAAACTTGACCGGTTTGTGAGAAAATAAAGACTTGCAGATTATGATTATAAAATTATGAAAAGAAAGAAAAGCGACACTACAATTCCGAACATCAACTGGTTTTATTTACTTATTTAGAAATTTGCCGAATAGAACCACAAGAACCAGTATAATATGCGCCAAAGAAGTACTCGATACCTACTTGTAAGGGCTTGGAAAGCAGTAAAAAGAAGGTGTTAATGTACAAATCAGGAAAGAAATAAAAGATCTGAAGTTGGGAATGTCAGCAGACTAAAAATACCCATTCCACTCGTGATCTAGCACTAAATATATACACTGGCAATGAATCCTTGGTCCTGCGTGCTGCTGCTTCATATAAGTACATACAGCAGCAGGAGGAGCAGCTAAAATCTGAAAATGATGCATTTGGGCTTTTCTTAACCACATTACCTGTCGACGTTTTGCAAGTTACCAGACGGTTAGGACTCACACAAGTACCGATCAAAGATTGCCAATTGGCGTTCCTTTGTTCCACTTGTTATTTGCACACTTCGCCATTTAACCTGGCCCTTTTGACACTGCACTAAACATCTCCATGGACGCACACAATTTGCATTCGATGCGTTGCGTTAATTGGTAAAAGTGGCACGATAGCCTCATTACAATCACTAACAAACATGCCTGCTTGTATGAGAAGCATATGATGTATGTTGTGTTTAACTGCGTTTCGGCCATCTTGGATGGTGTTATGTGTAGCTGTGGTGGGCCACTAATGCGGGGGCAATCAGACAAACGGTCACCGAAAAGAAACGCATCTAGCACCCTTGCTGAACCATGCGCGGATACTTGGCAGATATAAGCAGGACCCCTCTCAATGGTCGCCTAGCACTGCGTTTCAATTGAAAATGAGCAGCAGCAACAACACTGATAAGTTGCGACACGACTCCGGCGTAAATATGACACTCGCTTATTTACAACGCAATGCATAGTAAACTTGACACTGACATTTCCTTCGGCTTGGCGGTTATGGTTATGGTAGGCGAGCGTCGGGATGGTTAGTCATCCACCTACATTGTTGTTACATGTAGCAACACCACCGACATTGGTAGCGCCACTGCGATCCGCCGCGGATGCCAGAAACGCACACAGGAGTTGCACTGAATTTTTGGCCGCACGCACGAGTCCGTTAATCCGCGAGGCGGTGATTTTCAGCGCACTCTACGTCTTGCAGGATGCCATTTTGTTGCGGAAGCTAGACTAGTTGGAAGCTTGCTTGGCGTACTGCAAGCGTACTAGACGGAACGCAATAAGCGGGTTCGCGTTGCATTGCGAGCGTCAACGTTCGCCCGAACTGAACTGAGCCGAGCCACAGTGTACGAGTCGCGTCGTCCGCCGGCACATCGATATAGGATTGCACAAATGCAACGCACACCGTGTACCGACTGTACTCGCATACATACAGAGACAGCCGTCGTCATTGTAGTCGTTTTTGCAATGCATGTGCAAGTACGGTATGTTTGTATTTGTTCTGACAGCACGGCTACGGCGACGACGAGTGCTAACTGCTAACCATACCATGCATACCCACACTGGGAAACCAGCATGCAGCACACATGCAATCGACCAAGAAGACCAAGAAAATATAACAGCAATGAGTGCAATTTGAATAAGGAGCGAGGAGCCAGAATGGTAGTGCCAGTCTTCGCGAATGCAACCATGAAATGCAACGACCCTGTACAAAAGACTATACAAGGGTTGCTTTTGGTTCCAACACCAACTTGATAGGGTTTCTCACATCTCACTTTAAGAACCTGCTTTGAATTCCACCAAGAAAATATTGAGATGCCCCAAGGCCCAAGGATAATAGCGCCGTGTTTCTGGATTGAACATTGGTGGTGGAATGCATGCGAGATTAAGGATTTGTAATCTGCCATCAACAGCGTCAAAAATGACGAGACAAAAACAATACTTCCTCTCCTTGAAGGTGGAGGAGCAAGAGCGCATTTCCTTTGTTCCAGGTGGAAGTGGATACGCTCTTTCCGTATAGACCAACCTATAGCAATACCCTATTAGCCCTGTCCTAGGTCTTAGTCGTGCGTCGCTAGCGTCTGGAGATCCGTCTAGACTCTAGACTGGAAGATGTCCCGCACTCGTTGCCAGCCTGATCAATACCGCGCATATAGTATGGCTCCTCCACCGTCTACTCTACTACCATACACCTATACAGTTGGAGCTCATACAAACATACGCGCAGAATTCGCATGCACATAGACACATTAGGCATGACCAGGTTCACACAAATACTACCCTCGCGCAATACGATTGCATGTGTCGTGCCCGGTAAGGCTGTCTGGTGCACGTCGAAGCGGGAAAGAAGAAGGAAGAAACGGGAGCGCACTATAGTCTCGGTTAGCGCGCAGGCATCAGGCAAGGCTCGCAGGCAGGCACAATGTTCCCGTCACTATCGCAGGTCATTGCCACCGAAAAGCGGAGAGACAAGCGGCGCGCGTTTGTGCCTGTGTATTCTGTACGTGTACCGAAAACGGCGAGTCGAGGAGCCGGTTTTAGATTTTGCACGATGATACACTGCACACAGAGATGTTGCGGGTACTTGCAAAGATGACGACGAAGACGAAGAGATGATGCAAGGCAAGATGCATAAGATGCAAGATCTCACTCGCCAGCCGAGAAGCATCATCGCTTCGGCAAATATTGAAACAATGAACATTTGGGAAGCAATCAAAATTATATCCGGACCTAAACAATATAACTGGACCCTTTTTGAAAGTCACTTGTACGACTTGCTAAATTCCCAATTGCATACATACATACATACATATGCGTTTTACTAATTATACATACATAGGTATGACGTAAGCATTTGGAGTTTTAATTTAAGGGTTGAAAGGGTAGAAAATCTAAACATATGAAATATTACGCCATGGGACGATGCTCCGGGTAGTGTCGCAATCGATGACGGTATATACCTAACAGTTTTTTTTAAGTTCAGCTGATGCTGCTTAGTGCTTTGCACCCTGAAACTTCGATACAGTTAGAGCCTACATTGGAATACGTAAGGGACAAAAACTAAATGACGTAATTTCTTGGTAATGGTGCAAAGTTAAATTACTTCTTCGGATTGAAATATTCGTTTGAAGTGGGCAAGTGGGGATATTCAAGTATGGGAAGATGATGGTAAAAATCAGGTGGTCTCCTATTTCTTCTAATACTATTGGCACCATTTTTACTACTGTACCCTCTATACAACGTGCGTACCCCTGTGCGTATTTTAATCTACGCACCCTAGTCAGTTTCCCAACCCCCTATAGCCCCGCCACTCTTTCGCTATATTTTCCGACACTACAACGGGGTATTCGTTATTTCATTTTTATTTGCGTAGTTTCCTATTGGGGCGGAGTGACAAAAATGTCGTATAAAATATTGCGTATATGGCTGTGCGTAAATTCAAAGCCGTTCACACGTGCATTAAAGTCAATGCTAGCTCAAGCAAGAAAGGTGCGCGCAATTTTTGCGTCTGCAATATTTTTAATTTTCCACTAAAGAGAACTCATCAAACTCGAACTACGACAAGAAAAATTAACAAGATGTTACACAAAAGCGGAAATTTTTACCATGTCGCAACTGGTTTCGCTTGAAAATGGAAAACGATAAAAATGTATGAATACGTTGCAAGCACGTTATAAGCTATGCCATAGAGATAGTTGAAAATACAACAAATAAGTGTTCCTGCAAAATTTGCCAACTTTAAAGCTAATCTTCAAGCTGACAGAGTTCTACTATAATATAATCATACAAGAAAACTGATAAAACAAACCTACTCGCTGCTAAAATTAAGATAATCCAAGATGCACTCAGTGTGTATTGTTGCACAAAAACACTGTATTTCCACTTATAATTTAATTTTAATTTTGATGATGAACTGTTAACAATCAACTATAACAGTTCATCGGTGCGACAAAAAAACGATAAATTGATAATTACACAATTGTTTTAGTTGCTATGTTAAATCCGCAGGACTGATGCAAATGTTATATAGCAATTTTCACTTTTGATCGCCGATTGTGATTTGAATAAATTTCCATTTACGCACACCATGCAAACAATTATCACAAGATTCATTGAATTGAAAAGAGCGTGTCTAAATTCGCGAATGTAGTATTGTAATTGCGAACACATGGTACTCACGCCACACGCGTCCGCGTATGTATCAGTTAATCGAGACACCGAACCGCGAGAAAAGACTGCAATAAAGTAATGCTTTGCAACAATAGAAAATTGAATTTGAAATTAAATGAAGAGACTAAATCAAATCAAAACGCGAAGCTCGAATAATCATTTTGTATTCATGTAAGGTTTTTACTTGCATATTACTTTTCATAAGTGTATACTAGTTGTAATATTAAGAGAGTAAAAGTGTATGTGTGTGTAAATGTTTGCGAATATAAGTGTGAAATAAAAAATTGGCACACGGCCGCGAGCCGTCGGTGCGAACGAACGAAATTTGCAAACACAAAATTTCGACCCGACGAACGTTAGTTAAGTTATAGTTAAACCCATTGGGAACGAACGGTTACACACACACGTAGAGTGTATTTTTATTCGCAGTATCATTTCAATGTGGAAATATTCGCAAACGCTGAAAACAAGCGTCGCTATCTACTTTCAACGACCTTTACTACTTTTTGCAAGGATATTAGATCACCCACAATACCATTTTTTGAACAGGGCTAAAATAATCTTGTAGTAAACAAAAACTGTCTAAATACGAAATGCAATTATAGATAGATTAAAATAAAAGGCAAGGCGTGCATAGCATGAAATCAAGGACAATGAATAATGTGCAGGACCCAACTATAGTTATATACTTAGAATTAGGCACTGACCTGACGCAATATATATAATATTGCTCTAAGTCTGCTCTTTAGGAACAAGGATATCATAAGCAGATATGACATGCAAAAACAAATAATATTTCGACTTTAGCTGAATCTAATAAGTCAATTTTGAATTTTTATTTACCTTTATTAAGTTGTCCCTTGATAACATAACAAATGTTATCATATAGCAACGAACAATTGAAGGATGGTAGGATAGGATCCTAGATCAAATCAAGGACCAAACAAAAATGGTGTTAACTTTGTTAATTTGAAAAGATCAACATTTTATATTTTATTCATATTATTTGTTTGTTTTGCATTTGTCTGCAATTAATTTGCAATATCTCAATGTATAATATACTTTGAAAATGAAGTTATCAATAAATAAAAAGATTGAACTAATTTGTTTCTCCAAAAGTAATTACGTTTTTAATCAAACAAACTGCAATTAGTTATTATAAAGTATACATGCAGTGTTTTCAAACAATCTTATTACTTTTAGTTTAGAAAAATACTGCACATAAAATGTTCTTAGATTTGTTGTCTCTTATTAATATCAATAGTTTTCTCCTAATAAAAAGTGCATAAAATGTGTAAAAATGCCAACATTTACATTAACATTTGTTGTTTTTCATTTGCACATTTTTCATTGTTCAAAATTTAAGCAGCGGCCTATTTGTTTCTTGGCCATATTACATTAAGTTTGTAAATAATTAAATATCAATTATAAATAAGTTATTAAAATTTAAAAGAAATAACAATCAATCGCTAATAACGTTTTAAAAGTTGTTGCATTTTGTATTCAGATTGACTAGAGGCGATGTGAGTTTGATGATATTCGCCTATTAAGCCACGCTGTCAACGATCATAATATCAAATATATGGCGAGTGTTAACAAAGCACAATAAACTATAAAATAAATAACTTCGGACGCAACAAACAATAAATAAACAGAAAAATCGTAATCATGTGTTAATAAATAATATAAAATAGTAAAATACCATTAGGCCAATGCAACGAATACACTTCCTTCTGATTTATTATTGCCCAACTGATCAATTTGGCGAAAGATGTATTCGTTCTTTTTAGTTAGGTTGGATGGAGGACTAGAATAACAAGCGTGGCTTGTACATGTTGTCATGTGTTTGTTGATAAAAATAGTTGTTTGTTGTTTTGTTCTAACAATGAGTAAAGGCTTGCTTTGCATTTGCTAAAAAATAGAAGAGAGAAAGAAAATGTATAACGAACTAGGCACAGATTCCGCGTCCTCATAGGTGTGCGGAAATCTTGCCGTCTAGTTCGTAGAAGAGGACATACGCCTCCCCGCTGACGATCGATTTTGACGATATCGACGACACTCTGAAACAAAAACAATTAATATATCTTCTGGGTGAAGTTTTGGGAATCACGTACCTTGAGTCGTTGTATTCATGCCACGACGTTGAATAAGGATGTCGGCAGTAGGCTGTATAATGGCCGCTATAAGTAGTGCCGCTATGATTTGACACCGAGTACAAATTGTAGCGACAGTGAAGGTTTGACTCGGATGCATAGCCGCTCATATCGAGGCCTTCCAAGGGAAAGTCGACTGTGACAGATAATTTGCCACGAAAACGTTCAGTTGGCGAGAATCGCTTCAGATGTATGACCAAAATCTTTGGAAACTTGTGAACCGTAAAGGACTTTGTGCACTTCCTACGTTCTTTGCACTTTGCACAAGTCTGCAAACAAAAAAAAAATAATTCTGGCCACCTACCATCAAAGCCATTCAAGACTCACTGGTTTCTCATCTCCATCTAAAGTCTCTTCCCGTGTAAAGCTGTCCAGGCACTGACTTAAGCGTATCGCGCCTGTCTTCTGAGGTATGGGCAGGGAGAGATCCCAGAACGGATCGAAGGTCACCGAACAATGACCGCAATGAGTGCACTTTAGAGTTGACTTGAACTGCCCAACAAACAGATCAACGATCTTGGAGTTTTCCCTACGCAAATAACGCTGCCATGATTCAGACGCCTTATCGTGATCACTGCACAAACAAATAACGCGAACACATTAAGAGAACCTCTAAGCCATCAAGCGCCTGCCAACATACTTTAGTTTCTCATCAATTTCTGTATGAATCGGCGTTGGTTTCGACGTCACCCTATTGACATCTTCATGCAGACCTTCCAATAAGTAGCGCAAAAACTCTTGCGCGTCCTGCTGCGAGTAGCCCATGAAACGAGGCGCGAAGCGTTGAATCTGCGACTTGAGCGAGACAGTGTTCACCACACGGTCCGAACAGTCTTCGCTCCACAACTCCTTGATGACCTGCGCGAACGCCTTGATGAGTGCGCCCTTCATGCTCGACAGCGATGTGTTGATGTCGTTGGCGTAGCCCTCTTTGCGCACATACTCGAGCAAGGGCCTCGTGTTGCTGAGGCACTGAATCACCGAATTCATGAAACACGTGTTCCCGATGTTCTTGAGACCATTGAGGCCCATCTGCTTAGTGGGCGAACTGCGATCGTACGAGATGTGATGCGGGACAGCGGACATTGTCGATGAGGACGATGACGAGGAGTCGTAGGCGGCTGAGGATGCACCACCCATTTGGCGGGTGTGCGAGCCATCGCGTTCCAAAGAGTTGCGATTCGATGAGGAGCCACCACCTAATGCACCGCTGGTACCGTTTGCATTGGTCGCGATCGGGGAGCGATTCAAGCGTGGCGAAGTGGAATTCACATCCTAAGGAGGATAGAGGAGATTAAAGTAAGCCTCAAAGTGGCCCATACAAGAGGAACAACTAGACTACACTGCGGTACTCATTAAATGTGTTAGCAACCCCTGCTACCAAATGGTAACATACCAAATAGTGATTGTGCCCGCTATTGGGCCAATGATGATGGCAATTTGAGGAATAGTCTTCTTCTTGGACAAAGTGTCGCTGGTAACATAAGTTTGTCGTCCATTTTAGCCTGCGGCCGTCGAGCAAACCGACAACGAACGCGAACAGGACAACGGCAAACAGAGATATCCACAGTGGATACACAACATACGTCATCAAGGTCTTGACGTAGTATGTCGTCATCAATGGAGAGAGCATTGCGAAGCATGTAATTTATATCACCGCGCATTCGTCCGCGTCAGGTCGAGTTGGTAACAAAAATAGCAATTCAAACGCGCCACGTGCATGTGCACTTACCGAACGAGAAAAAGGGTCTAGACTTCTTTCTACCTCTCTCTAATTCAAAACGAACACATTTCACACCAAAAGTTCATCAGGAACACGTTAAACAAATAGGAAATTAAATAAGAACGAAAGATGGTGGCTTGTGTTCAATGAAATATTTTGATGGAAAGGACGAACGGAAATTTTCGACGACGTTCGCGACATGACTAAAAATAAAGTTACCAATCGGAATGAAATAGAAAAGTGAGACCAGAGCCAAACTCAACTATAAATTTTAAAATAGAAAAATAGGTCTTACGAGCAGCCACCATCTTGCTTGTTACCAGGTGACGTCACACCTGCTACCAAAATCACTCGAGGAAGACAAACGCAAAGCAATTAAAAATCACAATAAATGACTTACAAAGGACGAATATGCAGGCGTACGATTGTAATAGCCTCCTTGCCGGACCGACATATCATGCGAGCAGTTGATGATGAACACTGAGGACACGCAGCGACACAAAACAAAAAAGGTCCTCTTCGGAACGTGCCAATACCGCCGATTAAAACTCAAATCGCGGAATAGTTCGAGGTGACTTCGCGCTTTTGACTTTTGTTTATTGTTTACGCTTACGTGGCACTTGCCTGACTCGAGCTGGGCAAAGCAACCGTCGATGCGATTGCCAAAAAACACATGAATCGAAATTGCGCACCGGTAATGTTGTGTGGCTCATGTGATGAGATGCAAGTGATTAAAGGGCGCGATTTTGAACACGTGTCGCCGCTCTTTTGTATCCAAACAAAACGTGAACAAAAAGTGCGTGCGCTCGTCCGGGGGGACAAATGACGGCGAAACACCTGCGATGCGCGATGAAAATGAATGAACGAGCGCCCTCGAAGCGTCGAAATTATCCAACAAATTTCTATTACGCGCTGATATGTTTGTTGTTGCTGCGTGCTGTGCAGATCATAATGCGAAAACGAGTACGATTTTGAATTTGGAATGATTAGGAAACGTCACACACATGAACGTCACACTACTGGCCTACTGTCAACAGGGCCTATTTTACAATATTTTGGGCACTGGGCAGATTACTTACGGGCCTTTTTTCGAATGGCCAAAAATAAGAAAATTAAATTAAATTTGGCCCACCCGGGACTTTTTTGCCCATGCATAAAATCGGCCCTGACTGTCAAGTATCCACAGACGCCGTCTTAAGTGCATAGTTCTGAAAATACGTCACTTACTTTGTTAGACTTTTTGGTTTTCTGAGTATTGTTAGTATTAAATCGGTCCATGTCCCCGTTCTCGACCGTATGAAGCTTGCCATGCTTTGACTCCCCAAAATCACTCTGTTTATCGGCACTTTCGACCGGTATATAACTCGCAAAATCGTTTGTGTGATTGCTATGGTTCAGCCGCGCTCCAGCCGCCGTCGTCGTCGTTGGGGCGGCGGCGGACGCGGCGGCCAAACTGGCTGTTGTCGTGGTGGCAGTGGTCGCCGTGCTCGTATTAGTCGCATGGCCACTTTTATGTGCCTTTGTTGCCGCCCGCGTACCAGCCGCTCCCAGCGGCGCCGACAACGAAACGACGGTGAGCGCGGCTGCCACATCCGAATTTCTGACACTTTGCGTCGATCGCACACTGGAACGCCGCGTCTGCGTCGTGCTGCTCGTCGCCGAACACGTCGACGACGGCGTCGTACTGTGCTGGTGATTAACGGGGGTGTTTGCGCAGCGTTTTTCAAATTTGCGGGTCATTTCGAGCACGGAGACGGTGGGTCGATTGCCGTTGTCGTCCTGCTGTCGCATGTTATCCACATCCGGCTCGCCGTCGATGTTAGTATTGTTAGTCGCAGCGTTGTTTAGATTGTTCGCGTCGGTTACCTTTTTATTTTTAACGGTGTCGTATGCTGCGTTGTTGCTATTTGTCGTTGGTGGTAGACCGATGTCGCTCGTGGTGCGACTCCGCGACACGTGCTCGCGATTTCTTATCACCGCTGGGACGTAATTGGAGGCTGAGTATTTGTTTCGCAAGTCGGCTATCGAATCGACGACGTTAAGCGTCGAGCCGCGGCTTGACGATGACAACGAAGAGGTGGAGTTGTTGAGGTCTGAACCAGTTGTGCTCAGGCTACGCCGGCTTGGGGACTCCAGCAGCGTGTCAATGGCACGTGTGCTGGATTCACGTCGGGAGCTACCTTCGCGGGATGATTCCTCCCGGTAGCGAGATGTGTAGCCGTCTTCTGTTATACTACCAGCTCTGTTTCCCAACAAAGAGGGCTTCAATTGATGGGGTGTTTTTAAATATAGGGGTTAACTATAGGCAACCAACGTTAGCAGAGCTTTGGCCAAAAATTTGAAGAAATGCTAACTTTTCTAGAAATGTTCTTATAAATAAGCAGTGGGAATATCACATTCCGCCAAGCTATTTATAAAGTGCATTTGCAATATTACAATGCACCACATTATAATATTTAAGTGTAGGTATATGATGCATGATTATGACTCATGTGGGTTTCAGACTTTCAGGTCATTCATGAATAATACAGGGTGTAACCAAATAGGTGTAGGACCTCTAGTGGAGAGTGTCCTCGGACCAATTTCTGAAGAAATTCATAATAATTTTCAATTAGGATTTTATTTTTAAAATGATTCGAGGATCGCCACGTGTAGCATTTTTGCGATTTCATTGTCAAAAATTGCAAGATGTCCATCTTTGATGACCGCGCATAGCCAAACGAAGAAAGATGGAACATTTTTTTATTAAGATTTTCTTCACAAATTGGTCCGAGGACCAATTAGGTTACACCCTGTACCTTTAGCTCTAACCTAACTTATATTAGCAAAACCTCAGCACCAAACTTGGGAAGCTGCTAATGCCAAAGACTCGAATGCGTTTCATGCATCTGCTCACCCTCACCTGGAATAAAAACTGCGTCCATTCGAATCCGTATAGCTACGCGACGAATATCGTTCGCTGTAGCTGCTAATGCGTGGCGTTACGGTGTAAGCGCTGCCGCCGTAACCGCCGTAGGGCCTATCCAGCGACGACGAGAACGTCGACCGATACGAACCAGACAATCCAGAAGACGCAGTGCTTCGATGCGGAGAGAGTACAGGCATATTTGGCAAATGTGGGCCACCCCAAAAAATAGCGAGACGTGTCTACTCGAAACCCGAAAACAATTACGTCTAATTGTTGAACCAAGAACGGGTTTCGTTAGCCATTCTCACACGCTGGACACACATGTAGTTATGCAGAAGACCTAAAATTGTAACGGTTAGGCGACGAAGAACTATGGCACTACAATCACAAGGTTTCGGTGCAATTCGGTATTGGATTAAAATTGGTCGGATTGGATGAGTTGTTCAGTTTTTGGTACATACGAAAAGTGAGCTTTGCGCGTTTGCAATGTAAAAATAGAAGCGCCGCCGAGCTATTTCGTATTTTTAGAAAATTTGATGCGCCACACCACTTTTTTTTCTTTCAATTTTTACTTTCTTTTTCTTTTCTATTTGTTTTTATTGTCACAAATGTGTGTTCGCATCTTCAATATCAACCAATATCACAAATTTAAAGTCGCGTGCAATTTTCAATTCTATTTTTCATTTGTTAATTAGCAACGGAAAATTGAAAGTCACGGGATTCTAGGCTGTTTAGTTCAGTTGGAAGGACCCTGAAGGGGCCTGGCCGGCAACCTTGCAAACAAAATTCATCAAATAATTCGAATATATGTATCAAACTACACGCTTTAGCAAACACAACATATCCGAATAAACGATCGAAACGCACCAAAAATTGAACGAAGGACACTCGGTAGCGGTTTGCTGAGGATTGGGAGCACCTTGAAATTATTTACCTTGTTTTTAATTAATTAATCCCACTGGGAAATAATTGAACGCACCTGAGTTGGTTTACTCTTAATTGTATTGCAGAAAATTAAACTTTCTGTCCTTAGATGTTTGCTTTTGTTATATTTTTCGTAATTTTTATTCACTCTACACCTTCACTGGTTAAACGCACGCGCTTCTACTTCGGAAGAAAATTAAACGATACGCGATTGTTGAAAAAGAAAATAAACTAAGCGAAAATGTGCGGGTGGTTGTTGCCGATCGGTCTCGTATCGTATTTATTTTTTATCTATCGGCGTCGCCGAATAATTTCGCGTTTTTAATGATGATTATACCACTTTTATCTTCGTGGTAGCCATGTTCATCGAATGACGTCATTCGAACGAGTGAATCGAGTGAGTAATGCGAGGAAACGAGTACAACGCGTACTTGTGTCACATTTTATTTCGATCCCTTTCTAGCTCTTGCCAGATGCGACTACCACGCCGTAACCTTGGCGTACTTTTTTCGCTTTGTGCGTGGGTGTATTGAATTACGTAATGCGCTCTATACGCCCTCTTGGAATATTTGAATTTCCCGCCGTGCACACTTTCTAACCGTCAAGAAGGTAAATTACCGAGGGAACTGGCCGAAAGTTGAAGTTTAAAATTTGGTGCCTCAATTTTTAATAGTTTAGACGCTATGCTGGTAACAAAAAAAGGATACATACATACGCACATACATAAGGACATCATTACAACATCCACACAACATTTCAACATCAAAATTCTGCGCCATTACGATAATTTTCTTCTCTTAGTCGAGAAGTACTATTTCAATGAATCATCTAATGATCTTATCAAAATGCTGATAACAAAGCAACTGATTGACACAACATAACGTCCATATCATTCATAAATGATGTCAAAATTATCCTTGAAATCGTGATACCTACCCCAAATTTTTACGTCTTCATTTTATATTCAATAAAAATCGCAATCATGCAGTGTGAAGAATATCATCTTAAAGACCCTACTTCTTATTTGTTGTTCGTATTCTTCACGAGTATTATTGTCCTTCTGTTGACAACTTTCTGGGAGATACTCAATACATTTGTTTGGATAAGGAAGCCGCGCCAATTAACGGCCAACGAAGTTGAGATGCATACGAAGGTGAATAGAATAGAGGATATCAATATCAATGAAGAAATACCTACAATGCCAGTAAAATTGCTTTGTAATCCTCCAATCAAACAGAAACAGATACAAATGGACACTGCAGATGAAATTAAAGCAAAACAAGAACGTCGGCTCCAGCTAATCGAAAAATATGAAAGAGAATTGGCCGCATTTACCAGAAGAAGAAATAGTTTTAGACGACATTGATATTAATTCAAAAATGATACCTACATTCAAAATAATTCGCTAAATTGTCAAATTTTCATTTTAAATTTGTATTATTAGGCAACCGGGTTGACTTGCTTGACTTGAAAATGAAGACGTCAAACCTTGTGACAAGTTTTGAAAAAAGTCCAAAATATTTGGGTAAATATCAAATAAAGAAAAACGAGCGTTTAAATTCCCGATTGATACACCTATACACCTATACAAAGAGATCCCCAATAGCCTAATCCACCCAAAAATAAAATTTCAATGTGTTTCTGCTCAGTTTGCAAGCAAAAACATACACAGCACAAATCCCTCTCTTTCCTATCAATTGGAAATTACTATCTTTATCTCTCTTCTCTGTTACAGTATACACGTAAAATCTATGCTCATTTCATCACCGACTGAAATAACACGTTCAAATTAATACAACACCGATTAATTCAACGTGTTGCAGGGAAAATTCGAAAGACCAGCGTGGATCATTATTAAATTATAGTGTACTCTTCTAATAGTCGAAAATATGGGCACAGTTCATGCAAAAGTAAGTTACACAACTGCACTTAACCTCACTCTTCCAGTTCCAGAGGGGCCAAACTTTTTATACGAAATTATTTTATTTAATTCAGGAAGGACCATCCGTGGCTAATGGCTTATCACATCTTCCGAAACCCGATATCAATTACGATGAATGCCACGAAAGCAAACAGTTACCATTGACTGTTCCTGTAAGTTACCCATCAACAAAATTTACTTTGGAGA
>JARJDT010026187.1:0-30464 GCA_030264655.1 Leptusa sp. GC000079 | reverse complement strand
CGCAAATTACCCCACTTTCCCGCGTATTGCGCATGTGCGCGAACCCACTGCTCAGTTCCAGCTTCTGCCAGCAGACGGCCAGCACGCGATATTCAACCTTAATTTTCGTTCAAATGGGCTCAACTTGTTCTGCGCATCTCAATGCAATGCTATGAGACCAGTAGCAAGTCCGGCCTTCCATTTATTATATATAGTTCAGTGGGTTTAGCCGACTCGAATACTGGAAACCTGGACCTTTGGCTGGACGCTAAAAAAATTTGTTGACACAATTCTGAAACAACATTTTCTGGAATATATACTACATGACATGATAATAAATCGTTCTATACCTCCACCACCACATCTCCATTCTGACTAACGATTACTTCCACAATACCATTAGCGTTAATATTATCATTAAATTTTTGTTCATAGTTTAGAGGATCCAGAAGATCAGGTGGGTCATTATCCTCAAAGTTACTTTCGTCAAGGCATTCTGCTGAAGAATCCCCATTGCTTTTAGAACTTCCTTCACCACCAGAGGCCACCAAGCTTTTTAAAGTGCGTTGCATTTTCTCCTTTTTTGGTGTATGCGTTGGAGAACTTTTGAAGCGCTTTTTTATTTTTGAAATTGTCCCTTTGTTTCCAGGTATGTGATGTCCTAAATGTCTAGCATAATTCGAGATAATCCATCGATGTGTATTAGGTAAATAGCAAATTTTGACCAACTCCTTACAGATGATGCATTCGGCACAGGGCACATTTTCTTTTACAATAACTCTGATCTTGTCTTCCTCTATCTGCTGCCAAAAATTCACATTCTTGTCACCCTTTTTCTGATTTTGAATATATGTACTAATTAAGTTTAATATTTTGGCTTCATGTCCTGTCTGTTGTCCAACTGCGTTTGCTGAGCTTGAGCTGCATGGTCTTGCTGTACTATTGTTTGAGTACTTTGTGGTAATAGTCACACCATTTTCTCGCTTGTTATTCTTCGCAAATAATTGGCATCGCTCAATAAGCAATTTTAGCAATATCTTGTGGCCTGGGACAATTATAAACTTTCGTTTATCCATATTCGGTTCACCAAATAACGGACCAAAATATTTGATATGATCTTTTGCATTTATTAATTGCGTCAAAGATTCCTGAGCAAACTTCTCTATTTCACCAATGTTGAGCATTGCTACTGTGTCAATGGACTGATATCCCGTAATTGTTAGAAGGTTTTTTAAATATTCTGGAATGGGGTTTCCCTGCTTTTTGAAATCCTCCCACATTTCTTTTAGATTCACTGCAATAATCAATTCGGCATTAAAAAAGTGGAATTAATTAACAGTTTTATAACGAGAATGAGAAATTCTACTCTATGCAGTTTAAATGATACTTACTTTTGCTTTTTGCTGCTGCGAATATCTCTTTAAATTTTTCCCGCCTTTTAACTTGATAAGATAAAATTGCCAGATTATCGACAAATGGTGAAAGATTATGAGCGAATACCACCAAGAATTTGCCAAGAACACACAGATGTGTTTTGAGATTCCGATCGGATTATACAAGATTGTACTTCTATACGTCTGTATAATAAGTATTAATCAGATTTTGAGATAAATGTAGAAGATTTATACGATTATTGTTTATTTTTTCTCACGATAACAACTTATCAAAGGAAAAGCAACATCACGTTTGAGGTTAGCAGTAGATAATCTCATCTAATTTGGTCTAATGAAACGGGGCGCCACCATCGCCAAATTAACCAACCCTGATCATTTTTTTTGCATTTTTTTTAATTTGCACGAAAGCATTGGCCAATCAGGCAGGCGGATTTGAAATTTTAACCAATCAAATATCAAGAAAATTTGGATTAGTGCCTGATTCAGAAATGGATTAATTTTTTGTGTGTGTGGATTCCCCTCGTGTGCTTTCATATTTGTTTCAGATTATTTAATATCATGTGATTAACGCTAGATTCTGGCTACGCCGCATAAAAATTATCGTCTGAAAGTTAGGTTAGTTAATCTTTGACGCTAATTTTGAGAGATTCTAAATTTTAATCAAGTTTAATCATGGGCTAAGTTCAAGTAAATGCGTCCCTGTCCCTGCCTTATTTCCAGTTTCAGACTCATGTCACTCCTCATCAAGCCGTGATCACCCAGAAAATTAACCTGATGGTTGTATCAGATTTCCAAAATTGTGTGTTCAAAATTTTCGTCAATTCTATAAAACACTGTAATGAATAGTATTGGAGCGGATTGTATTGAATTGAAAAAGCAGTACGATGCTTGCTTCAATGTGTGGTTTTCAGAACATTTTTTAAAAGGTGCAACTGATGATAAAATGTGCGCTCCTTTATTACAAGTGTATCAGGACTGTGTAAAAGTAACAAGATTGATAAAATAAAGGACCAACCAGAATTCAGGGGATTAATTTGCATCTGTGTTTCAGAGAGCAATGAAAGATCAGCACATAGACCTCCTGGAAGTTGAAAAAGACTTGTTAGGCACTGAACAAGAAAGAAAACCACCTAATAAAAACCATGCCTAAAACCTTTTCATAGCTACGTTTAGACATTTATATTTGTAAAATGCACCTGATCTGACTTCGTTCAAATAATTCGTTGTTAAAACTGGTACTGGTTAAAGGATTGATCAACATTGCATTTACTATGTATTGTAGAAACGAATTATAAGAATAACACTTAAAATAATTACAAATTATAAGTCAGATTTTACATTTGTCCTTTGATTTTAATAAGTGACCAAATCAGCTTGACAAGAAGTGATCAGTTCATCAAGCAAACGAAAAATATAGAACAAGTTTATGGTCACACATAACAAATCAACTTATAATATACATGTTAAAGTTATTTAAATTATTTTCCGGATGCAAACTTTGAGAGGCCCTCCAATAATCCAATGTATGCTGAATGTTCATAGGCAGTGCTGTAGCTGCTTAGCTTCTCCACAAACTCATTGCTGACTCCTTTCTCTTCCAAGAAATTCATCAATAAGTCATACAGATAAGTGTCTACAACATCCCCAGAAACTGCATACACATTTTCATTCCAACCACCATTATAAATGCTGATTTCATCAATGCCAAAGATATCATTGTAGTTTTCATCTTGTTCATTGGGGCCAATGAAGGAGCACAGCAGGGTTATTGTGGTGTCATCCCTATTAAGGTCAACTTTAAAGGCAGGCTTTGACTTTAAATCACCAATTTCAGCCTTCTCCATGTTTGGATTCATGTCTGGCTCATGGTCCGTGTCCACTGTGTGGTTCACATTGAAGCGAATTGTAATGCTAATCAAAACAGAAAAACGATAAGTAGTTACACATATGATTTCCTTTTTAAATGTTTTACGTTTCTTTGTCGGTTTTCTTGGTCAATGTGACTTCAGCACCGTTCAACTTAGCTTCAAAGCCATCAATATCAGTCGGAATAGTTTTCGATTTTTGTGCTTTACGTTCGGCCAAAATCTCTTCAGTGAGAAACTCGACAAGTTCACGTTCGCCTTTGGTGTGCACACCGGCAGTGCTGCCGCATCCACAGCTGCACATCTGGGAGGACGACGAGGAGTTGTGGTGGACGCTCATGTAGCTGTCGCGCGAATTGCACATGTACCACAAATTCCTGGCGATTTGTCGATGCTGCGTGTTGTTCGCATGATTTACGGCGTATTTAACTGGATGCAATAAGGCTTTAAGGGTGTTCAGCCTTGTGGCTACTTTGAAAATCGCGTTCATTGTTGCAGAATTTGCGTAGCTTTGTTGGAATTTCAAAGTAATGCCGGTTTTAAGAAAATTGTGAAAACGTGACTGGATTGACGCTTGCTTGGAGACAAATTGAAGGTTGGTGGCGCTGCTTTCATTAATTTGGTTACAAAAATGTCGTCCGTTGGGAAATTTGAAACTTTTGCGGTTGGCAACACCCACTTTTTATTGCATTTTCGGCCGGGAAATAGATATCGCGCCATATTACAAATATTCAAACTTCATTTCCCAAATTTCATATGCAAATAGGTGTTCAAGTGCGCATTTATAAATTGAACTCTAGTTAGAGAAGTTTTCGGAAGTGCATTCATCATAAATTCAACTCGAGTTAACCCGGAGTCGTTTGCTTCCAGCTCGGAAAAAGTACGTAAATCTTAAGTAGAAAATTAACTCCAAGAAACAGTTGCATTTATGAACTTAGGCCAGCCCGCAACAACCAATGAAAACTTCTTTCGCGAGCTGAAAACATTTTGGTGTTAACTCGAGTTGATATCGGAACGTGCCCGAAGAGCGTAATTGAATATGTAATTGGTAATTATGGCAATGAATATGAGAAATAATGTTGCCGGTTTTATTGATGTCCCTTAAATTTCACACGTGAAAATACTCAATAAGAAAATAAACACTATACTATCCACCGCCAATTGGACACTAAAATAAAAATAGTTTGCTTGCTACTCATAATCATAACTTATAAAGTAGCCATTACATTATACGAGTTCTCTTACGATTGTGATTTCATAAATCGAGCATCGTTATGAGAGCCCCTACAACTGTAACGGCAGCTTTAGCTTTAGTTAAGCATCATTACAAAGTGATAATATTATGCGCCTGAAAAGATTATTTCTTAAATACTATAATTATTATTCTGTTGTTATTATTATGATAGTAATTAATAAATTGATATATAAATAACGTCGGTAGAATAATTAAGTGCTATAATAATAACTATTGATGTAAACCCCAAGAGGTTTGCTCCCGCCCAAGATGCCGAGGTCCAACGTCGCGTAGTCGTTGTTGCACACTGAGATTGATTTAGCTTGTGTACTCTGCTCATTTAATGTGAAGTTGATAAATCTTGATACAAAGTAACTATTACGACAAACAATTCAATTTCTTCATAAAAATAAGATCACAATTTTTATTTCCAAATCTCAAGTTTTAATTTTAGTTCAGTTCATGGATTACAAGATGTTCACTGGTACTGGTAGCTGACGAAAGTGATGGATCGAATTGATTTGAACATACGCCATACAAGCACACACATCCACACGACACACATTGGGCAGTTAAAGCACACGCGTCGGTTGTTAGTTTACGGCAGATTGTATTTGACGTACGGTACTTCGACGTCGTTACCGTCGGCATCGTTACAGCACAGTTCAAATACTAAAGCTCTCACATGTGGCTCAATCTTTTTCTTGGACACTCGCTTGACCACCTCAGACATCAGCAACGCCAAGCGTTCCTGCGCTTTCGCCTTCGCCATGAAGAACGAGTACAGCATGCAGACACCCTGCGACAACATCGTGATTTCCAAGCCGTGTTTATCCTTGAAATAGTCCAAGAATTGCTGCAGAGTCATCTCTCCATCAAGTTCAAAGCGGTCCCATAGAGTCCACTCATTGCCGCAATATTCCAGTGTTTGCGCGGCGATAGGTTCCGAGAAACCGAAAAACGGCAAAGCCAAATTGACGAAGCCGTTCTTGAAAGTTTCCAGTTTCTTGACGCCGCGTGCCAACTTGTACAGTTCCAAGCCAACTAATCCGGCCACAACGGAGGTGGTTGTAGCGATCGCCGGGATGATTTTACCCGCGATTAGCTTCGACTTGTGTCTGTCTGCCGGCGGGATTTTGTAGTTCGCCGCGCGGAGATTCGACGCGGCCACAATGAAGTCAATGTGCAAGTTGTTGTCGTCATCCTTTTCGAATTCTAGAGGAGTCAGTTTCAGTCCAGCCAATTCAGACAGCTTCGGCAATGATTGTACCAAATGGCCGACGCGATCCAGATCGACGCTGGAGCCATTCGTAACGGCCATTTGTGAATCAGTGACGGCGATTTTGACACCCGATTTAGGAACGAATTCCGGAACCTGTAATAATGCAAATAATTGATTAAAACCATAATTAAAACAATTCAAAGCGCGCAAATTTTGGACATGCAAATCCGCTAATGTCTGATAAAATAAAAAGCCAAATGAAAATGACCGGAAAACAATTTTTGCAAGTTCTTAGGGTCCAAAAAGTTGAATTATACCAATTTTGTGGGAAATTCTCCTACCGTATGTCCCCGGATATGGTTTCAAAGAGGAAAAAAATGTAGTTTTGATTTTTCGGAAAAACAGTTTGGGGAAAGCTTTCCTGCTTCTGGTATGAAAACAACCCCAAAATTCAATCTAACAACTGATTTTGGGGTTTGACAACAAGCAAGAAAGCTTCCCCCAATCAGTTTTTCAGAAAAACCAAACTACAAGCATTTTGCTGTTCGAAAAATCAATGTCCAAAAATACGAAAGTACTAACTAAACTTACAGTCACATTGTTGAGCAGAGCTATGATTTCATCACGGTCACGGACTTGCGGAATTCCGTAAACTTCAGCCTTTAAGTTAGCAGCAGTTAAAGCGTAATCAACATGCAGGGGTTCATCCGTACTGAAAGCGATCGGCGCCGGGCAACGCTTCGGCCCACTCCAGAACAATTGACCTGTTGAAGTGAGTTGATCTGGTGGGAAATTATACAACAACTGTTTGATTTGGTTGCCGTATTGTTCCTCAAAATGTAGGCGCGCCCAAGCCACGCAATCCTGCATATGCATCGGGCGATCATCCAACAAGGCTGCCCTGACAGAGTCGAGCACTTCAAGGGGTTGCACTCCCGGCAATTTGATGGTACGATCAATAAAGTCCGGGTCTGTCAAGTAAAGCGACGCGTTTTCGGCGCATTGCTTGAACAATCCTTCGAAATTATCTCGGGCCCATTGTAAAGTGTGCTCGATCGCATTCGGGAAGTTCTTCAACGTACAGATCGGGATGCTCTTCTCTGGGGGATCTTGCGAGGAGCTATAGGATTCGGTGAGATGAGGTACGACGACTTGCGTGTTGCCCTTCGTTCCCAATGTGCCGGATTCCAACAACGGCTTGCGGTAATAGACACATCTGCGATCCATATAGATGCGCGCATCGACGTTGTCCAAAGCGTTGGCAACGCCGTCCAAACTTTGAAAGAATTCGTCATCATAAGCGCTCTCAGTTTCGGAGCCGACGCGGTTTTCGTGGGCGATGATATTGATTGAAGCATTCATCGATTTGATTACTTTTGCTGCTGTGGCTGACTTGGCGCGTTGGACGTCATGTGGTCTGAAGAGGAACTGACGATTCAAGTTGGACTTTTCGATTAGGTCCATATCTGTGACTGTCAATTGGCCACCTTCACCAGCTACTCCCATCATTGCAAAGTTTTTGAGGAGTTCACAACCAATTGCTCCTGCGCCTACCACGAAGTATTTAAGAGCGCCTGAACAAAGAGCAAAGAAGCATTGATTAGATTTTGTCTTAATGTGGAAGTAAAACAAAATTTGGATAATTTCCCAACCACAAGCGTAATCGATAAAAATCGCCAAAAAAATTTAATTGCTTAGCAAATTACTCAGGAATTATTTTGATTATTTCAATATTTTAGATTGAAAAATATTTCCCTGGATTACAATGAGTCTTTGAAAATAATCTGATCAAGCGGATATTTGATTTTTAAAATACAGGGTGAATCTTAAGTGGCGCATTTCATTTCGTGGGGTTGTTGGGGACCATTAGAGGAGTACCAGAAAAAGATTTTAAAAAATCTTATAATAAAATTCTTAAATTTAAATTTTTCAATCGCAATACCTATGAAAATTTTCTTCATCCAATTTTTCAGCATATTTCGCAAAATTATGAGATTTATGAATTGAAATGCTTAATAAAACTACAAATTGCGAACTCAATCGTTAAATTTTCCAAAAGAATTGAAAACTGGCCGTTCTAAAATTGAATCTTCAACTGTAGAGATAACTAAGAGGAATAAGCAAAAAGATTTTTTTAATACTCCTCTAATGGTCTCCAACAACCGCACGAGGAAATGCGTCACTTAAGAATCACCCTGTATAGTTAATATTTTAAAAGTCATTTTTGTTGTTTAAAAATGGATGTTTTCGTCATTTCCGTGCGAAAAAAGCATGTTTTTTTAAAAAAGCGTATTTTTCAGAATAGATGATATTTTTATAAAGTAATTTTATAAAATATTGCAAAGTAATTTTTGTTGTACAAAACTGCGTTTTCTCTTCGTTTTTCCGTCGGAATACACTTTTTTCTTAAAAAACATCTATTTTCGCTTAAAAACATAAAAACGACAAAAAAATGAATACAACAAAAAATTCTTCCAAAATACTGACTATATTTGCCTGATCCAAAATCGCTTCGGAAATGTTATAAAAACTAAAAAATGTTCTATTGAAATCGACATGATAATTACCAAGTTTCTTTTGGAAGTCTCTTCCAAAGACGGCGATTTGCGCATCATATCTGGAATCGATGGGAGCAGCAAGTTCTTCAGTAATCTCGTCTTTGTCCTCCGGCAAACACTCAATAGCATCGAAATACAACCATTGGTAGATGGGGTGGAACTTGCCCGAGCAAGCTTTCATCACTTCTTGGGCGACGACTCCGCCAATAGTTGCATTAATCGGATTCAAGTCACCAACGGCAACTTTAGCAAACGTCTCCAACAGTTGGCTATTCACTTCCGTGTCATTCCCGCCGTCTACAGCCACCGATTTCGCAATGGAGAGGAACTCCTGGGCATCAGAAGCGCTCCACGGCGTCGGCAGCCTACTGAACTTCTCCTGATACTTGTGCAGAGTGTTGAAAGCAATGTGCAATTGTTGGGGATGATCAAACTTTCCGAAATCAGTCACAAGAAATTCGGGCTCCTTTATCGATTCGACAAGCGGTTTGAACGCGACGACCTTTGGCATTTTCACTTGTTGTGCAATCCCGCCACGTTCGTATTTTCCATAAGCGCTCGTGTCTCCAATGCTGAAAGTGTATGGTCCCAACACTTTAATCTTCATCGGTTTCTGATTATTCAGGTCCGTCATGCCCTTGATTTCCGAGAACGTAACATGATCGCCATCTTCCATGCCATGTCTGGTGTCATCAATACATGTAACAATGGCTTCCTTATCATTGGTGATATCAGCAACCATAGCTGATACAGTAGCCTCTCCATTAACATCAACGACAGTGAAAGACGGCCCGAAATCGCAGAATACTTGAGCAAACAGGCCACGTGTCTCAGCAATGATAAGCGCAACATTATTCGCGTGCGTGATTTCGGCGATGCGTAATTGTTCAGCAAGCGGGCAGGCAGTGAGCACCACGACGCGATAGTTTTTGAGAACGTCTTCAGTCAGAGAGCCAGTGAGTGCCTTTGTGGGCACATAGGTGTTCAATTCGGCGAGTTTCTTAATGCACGCCTCAGCGCGATTTTTGCCGATATCGTTCTCGGTGAGATAGAACTGCGACGAGAGGTCGTTAAGCGTGCATTTGACTTCGTCATGCAGAGTGACAGACTTAACACCGCCGAGAATGACGTTTTTGGCGACCTCGACGCCGAGACCGCCTAAACCGGAGATAAGCACGTCGCTGGACGCCATGCGACGCATCGCGTCGTGGCCCAATACGTACAATTGCCGCGAGTATAAACCTTCGTCGATATCCTGAGCGCCTTGAGAGGCACCTGCTCCATTGTTCGCCATTTCGGTGGACGTTGCTAACGACGATTCAAGCTTCCGCTTCTTGGCTGGGGGATCGACGGAGCTATCTAGGATTTCAGCACTAGACATCGGACACACAAAACAACGGGTTTAAAACTATTTTCCTCCACCCTTATGCCTAATTTTCTTACAGTCCACACGTCCGGTTATTCACGCACCGCTCAATTTTTAACTTTTCTATTTGACCACGTTCCCGGCTTTAATATAATGGATCGCGAACGAAAAACGAAACGGTATGATATCGTAGGCGACAGGCGACCGAATCGCGGAAGCGAAGACAGCGACAGACGACCACAGACGACCGACACCGAAACCGAATCATAAAGAAAAACTAGCGACAATGTGGACAAAAGCGCAACTAATTGAGAGCAGTATGCTATACTAGTTGGGTTGCGCCGATCTTCCAAAGAGGGCCGCCATTGAAAGCGGGAAATTTAAATCATTTTAAGGAAACTACACGCTAAAACTACACGCCGATAAACATTAATTTATTAATTATAAACAACAATTAACAAATACTTACGTCTGCTTACGTCCACGATTTGCTTCACTTAATAAGTAAACCGATTCAAGTGAAAACTATAACCGAAAACACGGAATACGTAATGACTTTCAACTTTTGCGAAGAATGATTCACGCGATCATTTTGTTTGACGCTTTTGTTTTGTGGCGGCGACGGCGACAGGTGGAAGTAACAAATAGTGTGAACACTGTGAACTAGTCTATCCAGTGAAATTAGACCACGATCGCGCGCTCCATTTGAACTCTTTGTTTGTCGCACAGTTTCTACGTTTTACGTCTCACTCGGTCCGTTCGATTAAAACAAACTAAAGCATGAATGGCAAACACCACGCAACACCATACAACACTTCACTCACACCACACGCAAATCCAAATGACGAAAATCCGAACATCGGGCAAAAAGTGTTCTAGAACATTTTCATCCGTTTGCACCACACTCTCACTGTGCCTCACTACCTATCTCAATCACACCACTGAATTTATTTATTAATTTAATCTGAGGCCAGGAATAAATAAAGCAAGTAAATATTTGCAATTAGCAGCGCCTCGTTCAAATGTAGGAAAGCAATTTATTATTGCAACTATGCATTTCAATATTTTCATTAAAAATTGTAAAAACACAAGATTACAACAAGTTTCACAATCTAAAATTAATATTACTCATTTTTCGTTGTCAGAAAATTATTTTATTATTTGATAATCTTAATAACGAGCAAACAACTGCGTTTTATTTTTTAATTTAAAAACACAGGAAAGTTTAACCACCCCAGAATTATTTTTAAATTTTACAATTTTCTCAAAAACCGCGATGAAAATAAATAAAAATGTTATGTGTATACATATGAACTGAAGTACTTCTTTTTCCATGTGATTGATTTGTTCTAGAAAAAATATTTATGCAATAAAATAACAATGTTATTTTTATTTTATTTCTTTTCCACTCAACTCAACAATATTTTAACAGAACAACGTAATTCTAAAGAATGCAATTAAATTTAATATTTAATACACATTTCTAAGATTTTATTTAAACCTTATTTTTTATAAATAATTTAATTTAATGTTTCAAATCGATAATTGGTAATAATACAATTCCATCATGATTATGTTTAACCAAGATCGATAGTTATTTTAAGTTTAAACTCTATCAAATATATCATCGTCGTCCTGATCGATGCTGATTGAACTACCGAACATCTCCTTGTTTCCAACCGAGAATCTTGGCCTATTGTCATCTTGAGCTTGAACATGACTCGCTTTGTTAACCTGCCCCTGTTGTATCCAATCTCCCGAGGCGCTGCTTTAAGTATTGTTTATTGCTTTATCGTACTAAATTAAACAGCCCTGCAAATTTGCATATAGATATTTCCATAACAATATTTTACGAAAATTGAACAACATGATGTGAAACCCGAAGACAAGTACATTTACTAATTATGTTTTTTTCTGTACGTGTTGTAAAAAAATGCTTGCTTGTTGCTTTCTCACCTCAAAAATAGCAGCGTGTTTTTGGTTGTAAAAAACAAAACACAAAAAAGTGAGGTAGGTTTACACAAAAACGCACACACACAAGTTAATGGCGATTGCTAAAAAAGTTACGGAAATATCCATATTATATTAACAAATAGCTAAGCTTTCATGTAAATAAACAAACGTTCGCAAAATTGTTGTACTCGAATTTGCGTTATGGTTAAATATTTTTTGTATTTTTTCCAAATTACAAATAAAGCTCCTTGTCAGCATTAACGGTCTGCATTACTTACTTAGCATTTTGAAGCCGCGATCGCCTATCTGACGACTTTCCGCCATCCGATCCGGAACTTTTCGCACGGATTGCTGTATTGGACCCGGGTCGACCATCCCACGAATTGTGTCTCCGATGAGCACTCATCTTCTCCGGTATACTAAATATTCGTAAATTATTGCGTACTATTTTATTCGCTTTAATTGATTTGGATACCTGTCACCAATTCTTCGCTTGTCCAATTCTTTTTGAAGAGATTCCGGCAATTCCTTTGGAGCCTAAATAAAACATTATTTAATTTGATCCAAAAGTCCCATATAAGTATTGTTAGGGTAGGGTTTCTCTTAAAATTCAGTCTTGTCTTAAATTTTCGTCAAGATCAAGACAAGACTAGGAAAATATCAAAATCAATAATACAAAACAAGACAAGATTAAATTTTTCATGAAATCGGGCAAGAAATTTAAAGAAAAATCCGGAAATGTCAAGAAGATATAAATACGCAAGACAAGAAACCAAAATTTCTTGTCTTGATATTTCGAGAATTCTTGTCTTCTGAGACCCTAAATATATTGTTGACTTACTTTTTGATCCATTGGATTGGTCCAAACATTTGCTTCATTCGCATCTCCATTATGCAAACCTTTACCCAATTCGTTACTGATGGCTCCACTTTGAATTAACGGTGATCGAACACAAGCGCTAGAATCAAGTCTGCATTTCAATTGATAAATAAACCCGAAGTTCCCTCGCAACAAAGTCCTAGGAAGTCTAAACGAAGGATCTTGGAGCATTTAAAACATTTGCGCACGTGTAAACTAAACATTCATAATCATAAGATAAGCTTTTGCTCGCCATAATGGAGTTGTATCAAAAAAGTGCAATAATTGTGTCAACCTATAACATTAAAAAATGTTCCATGATCCTTCCTTGGATCACAGCTACTTACGAATTGACATCTTCGAGTTTCTTTAACAAACGTTCATTTTCGCGTGAAACCACCTCGTGGTCTCGGAGTAAAGCGTCCCGTGACGCAAATAACTCCTCGTTCTCTTTACGTAGTGCTTCATTTTCATGGACGTATACTCGGATGAGTTCGATTAATTGAGGTCCCTCCAATTCTTTTAGCCGTTCCGGGTCAACATCTTGCGGCGTGAGTGTAGTACGTTCTGAAAATACAGTAATGGGGTTCAAAAAAAGAAGGTTTGTACCTCTGGTGGGACTCGAACCCACAATCCTCGGCTTAGGAGGCCGATGCCTTATCCATTGGGCCACAGAGGCTCTGAGTAAGAGTGCATTGAAATAGCGAGCGTGTGTTTCAAACGCGCTTAGTAAACGAAAACGAGGTCATGTTAGTACGCCGGCGTACTATACTTAGCTGCTTAGCTCGCTCAAACTAACTACGCAAACACTTTGTGTACTCAACTTTGGTCGCGGTCACCTATATTGCGTCGTGTTAACTTGCACGAATAAACATTAACTCTGACCGTTCACCAATGCCTTCGAGTTAACTCGTTTACTCAACTCAAAGCGTTAATCTATTGCAAAGTTTCTTACTCAGAGTTAACTATTGTAACTTTCTCGCAAATAGGTCAGAGGCATTAATGCCTATGCCTAGAATAATGATGTTCTAAATTACTCATTTGCTTTTGTTCTCTAAGTTAATTTAAATTTTTAAAACTAGAGCATGAGGAAAGATATGCGAACGCAACCTTTGTATCAGCGCGTACTCTGCTTAGAAAAATATCAGTTGAAACTTACCAGCACTAGGTGTCTCTCCCAAACTGGATTTGTAGCCGTTAAGTGCAGATCGCAGATGTTCATTCTCGCTTTGTAACGAGTTCACTTCACGTTTCAAACTCAATATCAGCGCTTCTCGAGGATCCTATTCGTTTACAAATAAATAAATTCGAATTCATTTAATATTTAACAGTTTTTTACCATTAACACCACTGGTTTTGTTCGAATTTTCTTTGCCCTTGCAGCATATCGTAAAGTGTTTATAGTTTCAGCATAGTTGTACTTGGCGGGTGATATACATGCGATCTAAAAGCGTATATATATAAATAGATGAATTAATTAATAATGTACGAATTCAATCGAAATATCAATACTAATTGATATTGAAGTATGAAAAAATTGTAGATAATTATGTAGCGACATTGTATGGTAATGTTTTTTGTCTTACCATTAAAGTCACCCCATTTCCAGCAAGCGAATCTGCGAGCAACTTGGTAAGCTTCGAGTCTCGATACGGTATATGTTTGTCTTTGCGTTTCGGATCACTGAGCGAAGCAATGCAATATCCTGAAAACAGTAAACGCAACTGAGATTTTTCCAATTTACCTTGATTTCTAATACGTGATTAATCGACGTCATGACTCGTCGTGGTTGTGATGAGTTCAACTCCAAGTTGTAAGGGAAGCGACCCCAATCTATCAACCGCTATCAACTATCACATTTCATGACTTTGGCCACATTTAACTCAACACACGCTAACAGGGTTAAATCTAACTACATTTCATAGATTTTAGAAAATAGTTTCACAGAAAAAAATCACTAGAACCTGCCCTGTTGATATGGGGTTGAAAAAGTTCAATATTTAAATACAGGGTGAATGCTTACCTAAAACCATTAGACTTTTATTAATGTTATTAGCTTCTTGTAAAGTTTTTCCTTCGCTCTGAGTTTTCTTGGTCATTTCACTACCAGCCAAATCGACGAAGTTTATTTTTCCGGCACGTGATATAAAAACACCATTTTCAGCCGGTTGCTCGGATGTTATGTACACCGATAATATCGTATGACTTCGACTAAGCAATAAATATTCAAATGAACAACGACGCGAACAAATTAATATCAAATAGTACCTGGAATTTTCATTCATATTATGACTACCAGTCGACCGATTTCTCATGCCTTCTTCGAGAACTGCGATCAAATCGTCTAGTTCTTCACAGTCAACAGTGAAAAGATTTTCCACAAAGAAACCGCGCGCTTTTTTGCTCCAACGAACAGCTAACGGTTTTCTCGCACTTCCAGGATTTAATAAATCAATTACCTACAAGTCCAAACGAATATTTATTCAAAATGTTCAAATGTTTATTCCACAGTATAACCCTGGATTCTTTTAACCGGTTTTCAATAGAAAAAATAGTTTATTGCAAGAATTTGAACAACAATGATTTAGTTAAAAATTGATAGAAATTCATAAAGCACAAAAAAAACACAGAACAGTTGTAGTATTCGTAAAAATTGAAATCGAGTAATCTGAATTTGTATGCAAGATTTGTATCTCTAGTATTAGAATTTTGAAAACTTACAAATTTGCCAATTCAAAATATACTGGGAAAATGCTAATTATTAGCAAACTGAGTCGCACTTGCCACAAATCTAACGACTGTTCTGTGGTTTTTATAAATGTGCTTCTAATTTCTATTAATTTTCAATGAAAATTATTAATTGTTTAAAATGAAACAAAAAAGCTTCTCCTCAAAATATTTCCAGAAAAGTAAAAACTACAATTTTTCCTTTGTTCCAACAATCCAGGGACATACTGTATTTAAATTATAAGGGCACCTTTTCATTATAAATCTCCAGAAAACTTGCTTTAAGTACAAAATGCATTTCTGGTTTGGCCTTAATCATTTGGAACAAATACAGAAATGATCTAAACACAAGTCCATGTTGATCACTGTACGGGGCAAACTTTTTCCCAAACTATAAAACAATTATCATTATATTATTGACCTACTTATATTTATTTTTGTAAGTTTGGCATACTAGTCCCGGTGGTCCTGTTAATGTGTGCGTTTTTCCACTACCGGTTTGTCCGTAACAAAATGCAGTGCAACGGAAACCCTCCATTGCCATTTCGATAAGTCGTTTGATACCGGAAAATTGCAAAACATCCTCTTGCGTTGCTGCTGGCTCGAAAACAACATTATATGAAAATAGTTTTGATTTCCTTTCTCCTCTAGGACCCCCATCTTCGACTGGTTCACACTAAATAATTTATTAAATTAAGTTAAATTAAATTAAATTAAGTATGATCAATTTGGTAAATAGTACCAAAATTTGTCCTCTTCCTGGAAATTCTACCACCGCTCTATCGCCTGCTTTGATTTCTTTTTGATTTAGTGGGCGTACTCTAATAAAAGAAACCAAATATCCAAAATGTGTTTCCATTTGATTAAGAAAATTAAATTTATGTTGTTGACAAGTGATATAACCTACCTTACGACAACATTAATGTTGTCTTCGCCTTCATGAAAAGTTGAAATAACACGACGTGATGCATCTGTCTCGTCATACACGTCGATACTTCCAGCGCTAAATACACAGAAAACAATACTTAATAGCTATTTTATTGGAAAATATAATTTTTACTATAGTTTTCTTAATTAACACATCATTTCAAAAATTACTATCCGAGAAAGATTATTTTTAATGGTACTCTCTTGAATAGGATTTCTGATTTCTGGTCGTGTTTTTATTTAAATTAATTGCATAAATAAATATTAGACGATATAAAATGTCTTGGCAATAAATTTATTGAAATACTGGCCCATACAATTTGATTTTGTTCCGGTGTGACAGTTCCAATTAAATTAGGATGAAAAACATTTCTTTGCAACTTGACCTAATTGTAGAATTATTTGTTGTTTCGATATACAACTAATTCAAAAATAAAGAATGCAATTGATGGCAAGATGCCGGCAATTAGTAAATCAAGAAAAATTTGACAACGAGTGGGGCGAGTTTTATGTGTGTCTGCGAACATTTAAATAGAAAATTGCAAATTTGTCAATTTTGGATTAAATATGCATTCTAGAGAAAATTACGTAAAACAAAAGTTGTGCAGAATGAAATTCTTTGCAAGTCTATATTTTTTGTTTGTTTTTTCATGAATATTAGTTCAATACTTCCTTGATCAGGAAGCAAAAATTAACGGGTCACGCAAATCACGAACCAATGAACAAATGAAAGCGAATAGGTGATAAAACGAACTTTTATAAGTGCTTGGCATGGTGCGGATTGATGGGGCAATTGTGGTATGCATTATTAAAGGTAGAGTTTGCCTGTTTTCCATTTTCGAAAGAAAGTGTAACATAGTTCCGACGCGACGCGACATACATGCGTGACGTTAATTATCTACTTTTAGTTAGCCCTAGCCCAAGCGACTGGCCATAGGTCTTCTTGCTTCTTGCTGTCCTTTGCTAACTAATTACACGCATGCATATGAATGTATGTGTGTGTGTTTGATAGACGTTCCTGACTGGATTTAAAAGGTAATAAAGTGCGAGGTTGCGGTCATTTGCCATAGAACAATTGTTTATTTATGTAGACAAGGATGGGAAGTGGAAAGCGATTTGCCACAGCGATTTGTAAGCCGCTATATTTATCGGTGGTGATTACCTGTTTTATGTTTTATGTGAAGCTATTGGGGGAAGGTCATTTAATAAAAGTTAATAATCTGGAAACCGATTACCTCAACGTTTAAAAATCGTTGATTATTTTTGTTTGATTACCTACTACAAATTATCAAGTCAAAATCATATTTAAAAAAAAGAAGAAGAACAAAAGTGCAATTGTAAAGTAATTCAAGATATTTTTCTCGAACGTTTCGTTACTCATCAATTATTCAACGAAGCAGTTTTCTTTTCAATGTAAAATACGCCCATACATGGATTATAACGCTCTATAAAATCATATCAACCTGAATGTTAACCTACTAATGGCTATTGGCGGGTTTACAATTCAATGACTTTAATATATCATCAAGTCACGCGCATTCACAATTGTTTACTTAACATCAACAATGAACTGATTTCAATCCGTCTATCAATTGCCTTTAGTTTATCCAATCTATAACTGGTAAAGCTAACCACATGGTCATGGTGGGTGCAAGAATTGGGGTGAAATCACTTCATTTGAGGAAAGTTTTACAATATAATATATAAAGTCAAGGTCACAGGTCACGGTTTCATTCTTTCAACATAATTCTTATCAAGATCTAACGCAATAAATGTAAAACAAGTTCGTAATTGAATAGAGAAATGTCAACAAAATTCTAGGACATCATGCTAGGCCATGACTAATAAGGAAATAAAATTCTAAAGCAACAAATTCACCCTTGTTCTATTATTGTTGTCTTGTTAATTAGACATTTGAAATGCATTCAAAGAAAATGATAAATATCTTCAAGTATGAAGTTAATGGTCAATTATTTAAACGTAGGCGTCGTATACTTTTTTATGACAAATGTTAAAAATGTAGATAATAAAAACAAAAGTAATTATATTATATGGGACGTTTTTATAAACACATTTGGGTTGACCTTTAACAATTCTTCGGCTAATTTATTACCATTATAGGGGTACTTAATTTGTTCATCGATCATTAAATTAGTAGCTTTTTTGTAGTGTCTCAAAAAAATGTAGACGCATTAAAATTATGTTCTGTTAGATTTGATGGTATCATGATTATCATGTATCAAACAGAATGTGTACAAGTAAGGCACTTTTGTTTATTGCTACATTTTGCTTTCTTCTATCTAATATTTCTTGACAATTTGTAAATTGCTTTTCAAATGAAAATAAGATATGAAAAATGAATGAAAAAAGAAATAAAACGAAATTACTGTAGAAAATGTTTATGTTCATATTAGCGTTTCAGTTACTTTCTTTGAGGAATATTTTTTGTCATTGATATTAAACATCACATAATATTATTGGTTTTTCTTTTCATTTGCGACAGTTTTCCATGAAAGCTTAACCTTGTGCGTAGTGAGTGTTGGCTGAAGCTCTAAGCAAACAAATGCTTCAATAAATATACATATTTGTGTAATTGTACATTTGCTGGTATACGTAATTTGTTGTCAATAAAATCAATAAATTTTTCTGAAGAGTTACACATGTACAATAATAAATTGACAGTTCGTTTTATGTTATTTAATAAAAATAGCCGATAGAATATAAACAATAATAGGATAATCATGCAAGTTCAAGCAGAATAATTTTTTAAATAATTTTCCGATCTTTTCGAAACAAGCATAGAAAATTTATTAAATCTATATAACGTTATATCTAACATAACGTTTTTTTCGGGTTCTTAACAAAAATTGTTTAATATTAATTTAATCAATTTTCTTAGGTAAAGAAAACAAATAGTCATTGTCAATATCATGAATAAAGGACTTCCTTTTTGTCTTTTCATTTCTATTTTTCTTTAACAAATATTGTCACGTGTGTCTACTTGAAATTTTAATTTAAAACCTTGACCGCCTTGACCGTTTGCCAATAATATGATAAATAAGACTATTTTTTACGCTATGTCCACGGATAGAGTTACAAAGAGGGGAAATTTGAAGTTTTACCGTTTCTCATTGAATAATCCTTTTCTGCAACATTTTGCAAAAATGATTTTTCATTGAGAAACTTCAATTCAATCACAACTGAATTGGGGGTTTGAAAACAAGCAAGAAAGTTTCTCCCAAACGGGGTTTCAGAAAAATTTAAATAACAATTTTTTCCTCTTTAAAACCCTATCCGTGGGTAAAAATTAAATAATTCATGACTTACTCGCTTCCTCTTGATTGTGGTGTTCTTGCAGGAGTTGCAGGACTACTACCCTGCGAACTTTTATTGTGTCTTACAGGACTATTGCCTAAACTTCTAGTTCTAGGTGGTGGTGTTTTCTGCGGACTTCGCGCTGGACTTCGTCCTGGTGCCGGCTTCCTGGCTGGTGGTGGAGTGATTGCCTTCTTCTTATTATTAGGTGGTGTAACAGGACCTGTTGTCCTATTCGGACTATTGCCGCGCGAGCCAGGCGGCGTCTTGTAAAGTCTAGTAGGACGAGTTACCATCATTGTAACTTTCTAACATCCATTTTAATCAACATTTTAATAACTGAAAAATGAGATCATATTTTAAAATTTAATAAACACGTACGTGCTCGAGTTTTTAAATTAGTCCTTGTAATACTTGGGTGTTAATTAAATAATTATACTGATTAATAAATCAGAAAAAGTGGTGTGAACAAAAAAATCCTTGTTGACTTAAGAAAAGGAAATTTAAAGTCCGTTTAGGGGTGTTTAAAGTTGAAAGTGATATGATTTCTTGTGCGTGCCCTAAACCTGAAGTCATGAAAGTCTAATGGAAATCTTGAACATTGCTGCACGCATATCCTTTCTTGCCGGTCAAAGTTGAGCAAGGTTAGTGACCTTCACTAATAAATCTTAGTTGTAGGATAATGTAAGGAAAGTTGTAGGTCGTGTCTAGTTTATATGACATATTTTCTTTTGATAAAGGTCTTTAACATACAACTTTTTCTCGCAGAAAGTAACAAATACTTAAAAATCCGTCTCTGTAGGATTCTTAAATTTTTACGTAAAAACTATTAATTCTTGGTCTTCTTTCTTAGTAAAGAGATTAATTTAATTAAGTATATCATTTTTGTAGTTCAATAATATATTTTTTTAAATATTTCTTATGAAATACCTAAAAAGACTAGTTTTAATAATTGTTAATTTGACTTCTTTTATAAATTTCCATATATTTTCTATGGCTTTTATATTTTTCGGCAATGAATTATACAATTTCAATGTTTTATTTGTTGTTTTTCTTCATACAATTTCGGTGAGTTGTTGGCTTTCTCTCATTAGAATAATTTCATTATTTTATGTTAATTTTATATTCCTATTTAAAAAAATGTTTTTGATTTTGAATATTAATTTTACACAATTTATTGATATTGTTTCATTAATATTCATTAATTACAATAAAGAAGGTTGGTTGGTGTATGTGTATATATGTATTTTAAAATATCAATCATAAGGGTGAAAATGTTGAAATAATTCAATTTATGTTTGTCCGAAAGAAATTTGTTAGAAACATGTAAACCTTAATTTAGACTCCAAAACAATTTAGATATTCTGTATACATACCATAAATGTTTAGTAATAGAAAATCAAGCAATTTAAAATATTTACAATAAAAAGTCAGTGGACTTTATTCATAACGGTATGTCAGGACACTCAGTACAAAAGTACAAATTCAATAATTAAAATTAAATTGCAAATAAATCATTTACCAACCATTTAATATTGCATCTTGCATCGATCAATTAAACCGCAAAAATATCGTAAACGGTAGCAACACTTTCACTATATTATTACTATTTATGCAAAATCCTTGAATATGAATGAATATAATTTTTGCTAATCATCAAGTTGTTAACTCAGTTATCAAGAATGATGTTAAGAATTGACCACCACAAGCATCAATGTCAAGTATTATAATACTCGTGAAATGCTAATATCCTCAAGCAATAAAAGCAACGTTTATGCACACTCAAACGCCACGCTTCTTTGTTAGCAACACTGGGGTGGTTCGCGCGCCTTCACCGTCACCGCCACACGACAGCACCGCGTACATCGCTGACTTTGAATGTTATCGATGATGGGGGTGGTCGAATGACGAGCAACGTCCGACTGCCTCAGCAAAGAAAATTTGTTGGACTACACACTAATAGCACAACACTGACCGTCGTCGCTATGATTCCCGGATAGAGGTATTAATACAAACAGAAAATTTCAATATTCTACCCACACACGGCAATTTTTGTTGTTCTACGCGTCGTTTTCACAAACACACAATCGGCAATTACATGCTTTTGTTGTACAAAGTCAATCCAATACTGCTCAGTCATATTTTCCATTTTCATTCAATATTTTTAGTTTAGGGTATATGTTTATTATTGATAAATCATCACTTTTGCATTTCGATCTATTTGCTTTTAAATTTGTTTAAATCAATTTAAATATTCTCATTTTTTTCGGCTTCTTGTTATTGCGACTAATTTGAATTTTACTTTGTGTGACAAATGACGAGTTTAAAAATTTTCCACACTGTAAAAAAGATCTATGCATAAAAAGAACGAAATTATCAAGAGTTCTATCGACAAACACCATACGGAGCTTTCATGTAACCACGATATTATGTAGATATTTATTCATTTATTGTTTCGATTTCATACTATTTAGCTGTTTTTTGCACTAACAAAATTTATTTATTTTTTGTTAAAAATTAGATTAAAAATTATATTATCAAATCAATATCTGATTGAGTACAAAGTTTTCCTTGTAATAAAGAGTTGGAAAAAATGCAATTATTCATGTTTAAGTTATGATTACAAATTATAATTTACAAAACAGGCTTTGTTGTTCTTTAAATCTTGCAAATGAATGGGCATTTTTTTATCATATTCTCAAATAGGTCATCGTGAACCTATTATTTATTGAATTCTTTTAATTAATTGCATTTGTAGATGTTATCAAAATATTTATTATTCATATGTAATTCTAGATAATACGAAAATACGTCTTCTTTATTGACACATTTTGTTTCAGTTATGACTGCAAATAGGTCGAGTAAGTAAATCGAGTAAAAAGATACATTTAAGACCTTCTGTTCCGGTTTAACTTTGTGACATGACCTTGTCTTGTTACTCTGTTTCTTATACCTGTTATAATATTCATGTCAAAATAACAATAACAGTACTTGGTCGATATAAAAAAGAGATATGGGGATATGATCAAAAAAATTGTAACGAGAAAAGTTTTAGAAAAATAGATTTAAATTATTAATTTCCATAATTATGGTAGCAAGAGCAAATGGCAAAGGGTTAGAAAAGAAGAAAGAATTCTCAAGTTTACTATTAGGAAAAACATAGGAAAATATCTTTCCTTCATTTTCAACTTACCAAAACAAATTAGTTAATTAATTAATTTCTTATGCAATTATTTTTGTATGCACTTCCAGTTCTAGTAAAATAAAAATTCATATACATATGAGCATGTACCGTTATTTAACCAAATTACGACACCAGTACATTTTTACGAAAATCCAATTATCAATTGATTGATACTATATTTAAACGCAATTATTAACGAACTAGTTTAGTTGATTAAAAAATTGCAATTTCAAGGATGACATGCTGTACCTATACCATTTAGCTATCATATGGTATACAGTTGTATTTATGTTTTATAAGTACCTATTACTTGTTACGTATGCACAGATAGCGACATATTTACTTACCTATCTTTTTTTTAATAAATAGCATTTTTCCTAGATAAGTAATTTTGAGAATCCATAATAAAATATACAAATCTGCAATGACATGCTTAATATAATTAGAATACATTTGCACTCTTCCATAATTGACTTAATTTGCCACAAAATGACAAAAATTGCATTGTAATCAAACAAATTAAACCTATCGTACCTGCATAATATTTTATTGTTTAACGTTTTATGCTAATTTAGTAAAAAATCCTCCAAGTAGCAATTTTATCATGGATTAAACTAATTTACTTATTCGAACATAAAGGCAAATTTATGTACTTGTATGTTTGTACTTACTTAACTTATGTTCCACCTCTTGGTTTCCACTGTTCCAATCACAATATGTTTCCTATTTGCACTCTTTTATCGATGGACAAAGAAATGAACACCAACTCTAACAGGTATTTTCTTTCTATAATTTATTATTGCTTTACACTATTGTACAAATGATGACTTTTGAACAAATCACTTTATATCCTTATTTTACATTAGATTTCAAACTTGTCTGAAGTCTTAATAAACAGTTGAAGTAGATTACCAATAACCACCGTATCCATATCCAAAAGGATATCCATAGCCACCGCCATAGTAATAAGGATAATCGTAAAGTCCGCCATATGCGTAAGGTCCGCCGTATCCACCATACAATCCACCATATCCACCATACCCGCCATAACCACCATATCCACCGTACCCACCATATCCACCGTACCCACCTAATCCACCATATCCACCATATCCGTATAAACCACCGTATCCGCCGTATAAACCACCATAACCACCATAAAGAGCACCCCTTTTGACGGTACGTTTCCCTTGTCCATCATCAGCTTCTGCAGATGCTAATGGTGCGACTGGGCGACCACCAATGCCAAGTACTCCTAGTGGTCTGACCCCATTACCCGCCCCCAGCTCAGGTTGTATTTGTTGCCCATAAGTTGAATAAACCAGCGCAAAAATAAATGCCAAACAAATGTTGATCTAAAACATTTTTTATTTGCACACCAATTAATTTCTTTGCTTTTGTTTAAAATTATCACACCGAACACATTTGATTTGATTAATTACCTTGTAAACGTCCATCATTGTGTAGTCTTGTTTAGCCGTTTAAAATATGTAGATGGGTAGATACTGGCCTGGGACTTGAAGGTAAGTGTGTTGATGATGTTGATATGAATGTTGTTGTTTGGTCGCAGATTGGTAATGTTTATATAGTGGAAGTTGACAATGACAAGCGCAATCATCTAACCCCTTCCAAGTGGTCGAAAGGCGCACACCGAGACCGCCGAAACAAAACGCATCGTTTTCCTAGTTTCATTAATTTTTTTCCTATTTATTTCGCTCAAGGTCCTCTCCGAGGAAAGAAGGAATATTAAGAGAGAACGCTGATTACGCGGAATAGCAATATCAAATAATGTGCTCACTTCCTCCAGTGTAGACTTTGAAATGACAATAATCATAATAGTAGTAATGTACCTTATGAATAAGTTTGAAGAAATATGTATGTAAGTACAAGTGCGCATTGAAAACAAAACGCATAAATCGCGTGCGCCGACCATTAATATGTAATTATTGCGAAATTCTGCTAACCATTTCGTTTACTTGCGCTGTGCAGCTTCAAAATTTTGTTCCTCGTCGCAGGCAGTTACACAGAAGCTAATTGTAATGATAATTGTGTGTAGCTTCTTATTAATTGTAAATTATAATTTATTTTTTCCTTGAAATATTTAAATAATACTATACGCGGTGCGGTATTTTAAGAAGTTGGGATTAATATATTTAATGACATGGTTGATTCTCTTTTAATTGTTATTTGAATATATTCGAAATTGGTAATTATTGGCATTAAATATTCCGAAATGTGTCAAGTATATGGAGATAAAGTAATAATATGCCACTAATGACTGTATATTAATAGTTAATACACTTATTTCAAATAAACATACAGTATGTTATTTTGTTAAGTAATTTGCAAGTAATTTAATTTAATTGTTTAATCAATTCGTTTAAATAAAGTACGATAACTTTTTTAAAACACAAGTTATTAACATTAATGCTTTAGAATTAATAAATTGAATACAAACTACACATAATGAAATAATTTCTTAAAAACGCAATTTTAGCTTATCAACAGACTGATTTTTAATTTAACCTGCTTAGAAATATCTACAGGTTATGCCGTAAAAAATGTTCCTGTGTTAAAATTTTTGTTACTTAAAAATATTAACATAAAGTTGCAAATTATTAATACATACAGACTGATCAAATAATAATAATGCGCAGTTGAATTTCGCGCCATAATTAAATGTCAAACTATGTAGTTTGACATTATTTATGGCGCGAAATTCAACTGCGCTTCATTATTATTTGATCACTATGTATTTCTAGCGTATGTAAAAAAACGACCATAAGAGGCGGCTATGAGATTGCTTTGAGGCGAAAAAAAATGTTATTTTTAAAGTTTTCTACATCGTATGTACATTTACATAACATATTATAAAAATGTGAATATTTATGTTCTAAACTTAATTTTCGTTTTATCCTCGATCCATCCAACGTAGGATTGAACTTTAGTATAAATATCCGGGGATCCTGTAGCACAAGGAGTTCCCCTCGACACAATACCAATTTGTTTCGAATTTACAACTAAAGGTCCTCCCGAATCGCCAACACATGCTCCCTTTCCATTCATAGTCGACGTGCATATAATGCGGGAAGCTTGGTAGTTGTCCTTCTCAGAGCTTGGGCGACTGTAGATCGGGAACAAAACATCTATCAAACTCGCCTGTTGGCATTTGACGACGCGCAGTTGAACGCTATGCAAAGGCGCAACATTGTTAATGTTTTGCTGCGTTTCCGTGTAGCCCCAACCAACAAGCGTTGCCTGCGTTCCTGCGGGAATATCTCCCGTATTTAAGCGAATTTTTTTGCCCGAACCAAATGTAACGGGTGTTCGCAATTCTATTAAAGCTATGTCGTTGTTCTCTTCGTCATAATCTTGATGGATAACAAGTCTTTTCGCTGAGTAACGATCTCCACCTGCAAACTTGGTGCTGCCTATGCTAACAGTTACTGCTTGAAGACTGAAAATTTATTAAATGTCATAAAAATTATATGGGAATAAGTGATTAAAGGCACTTTTATGCTCGAAAAATTAACACGTAACAATTAATGTAAGACATTTAATTTAAAGTTGGAAGATATAAACTTCACATAACCGTTTATGCACACATTTAAGATGTGACATAATGTGAGACAATTAATAATTGGCCAACAATGTAAATAATTTTCTTTAATGTCTTACATTAATTGTTACGTGTTAATTTTTTGAGCATAAAAGTGCCTTTAGTTTAAAACTTAAAAATTTAATTTATACATTACCTAACTTCATTAATGCAGTGTGCAGCTGTTAATATCCAACGGGAATCGATTATTGTACCGCCACATAATCGTATACTGTTGCCACCTACCCTTGTTACTATTGATGCCATGAATGGATAAGCATCCCAAGAAGTTAGTTTCCCACCAATTATCTTTTTGATTAATTCTCCCTCACTAAAGGCAAATTTGTATAAAACTGAAACAATTTTTGTTATGTATAAACGCTTAATTCATTAATTAATTTTCAAATCTTAAAATTTCAAAAACCAGGAATTAAATATGTGAACGAAATTTAAATAAATGAATAATTTACAATTTAGTCAAAGTCAATTTCTAGAATACAATCGTGCACTTTAACTCAATTCAATCATTTAACTGGTATGTGTGAATGCGTACTCTTAAGGAGTGTTTCTAATTTCTAATTCTAACTTCAACAAGTCATTAAGAAAAACATAAAAGAACTGTTTACTTTAGAATTAAAAATAAATAGAATACATTCTTGGCTTTTCAAGTCCAGGTGGCAAAGAAGCATTATGCAATTAAGGTGGGTAATTAAAAAAGTGCATTAAAACTTTATTGCACTTGTGCATTGACATTGACACGATGAAGTCTCATGTAATACGTATAAATTGCGACAATCCCACCCTCATGCTAATGTGCATTTGAGACCTTTTAGCCATTAAACATGCCTATATCTTAACAATGTAAATTGAAACCAGAAACGGCTGAAACACTTTTTTTAAGACAACACTTTATACTCACTTATCAGTATGAATTTGTGCCATATACTGACTAGAGTTGGTCGCATCTTGACCATTTCTCAATAAATTCGAATTAATTTTCACTATTCTAGATACAAGAGGTGGTCTATATCAGTGTATTGATATACACGTCTATAGCAATACAAGTGGCTAAAGCCATTAACAAAACCGAAGCAAATTGCTAGTTCAAAAGCAAAAGTAATAATGATTGCATGATTAGTAAACCAAGTATTCTAATACGTATGGTATAGGTATTGTCAGTATTGATAAGCTGTAAATAATATGCATAATTCTGTCAAATATTTTGTGATAAGAAATGTAGTATGGCATTGAGAAAGAATTAGTCATTATTTCGCATTTCTAACTATACCTATAGGCATGTATGACTTCCCGATTAACGTCAACATAATTCATTGGAAAATTAAGTATGGATTTTTGTTAGTAATTGCTTGTGAATTTTTAAGTGACAAAAATGCTAATAAAGTTGGTGTACTACACACAGATTGGGAATTCAGATATATTAAGCTCCGTTTGCACCAGTTAAATTACGTTGTACTTATAACTAAGTTGAACTTAATTGGGTGCATGTATGATTGTTGTTGAATGTGGCATAATATTGTACAGAGTGATCTAACAGAACTGAAGACCAGTTGAATTTTGCGCCATAAAAAGATGTCAAACTAATAACATTTGATCCAAAAGTTTAACAATTGTTTAACATTATTTATGGCGCAAAATTTAACTGCTGTTAAGTTCTTTTCGATAATTCTGCATGCAAGCCACTAAGTACAACTTAAAGCAAAAACAAATTTTCGTTGCAAATGGTCTTTTAAATAACAGAAAATTATTTTAGCAACGCTTCAAAAGCAATTTCCGAAATGCATTGATTGCGTATTGAATGCGTATTACTCAATACGTTTCGGCGTTCAATCATTCCAAAATTCAGTACTGTCGATTTGCCGCCGTGATGAAAATACTATACTTTTATCAGTTAGTGAGTAATTTTATTGGGTGGTTGCTGATTTGCATAAAGACACAGAGAGACGACTTATGCATTTGCATTTATAGTTTGGTTCTGAAATTCCCCACAAGTGGAAGTACTGGAAGTACAAAAAAGTTTTGATGTTAAATAATATGTACTTACATTACTTTCTAAGATAACCTTGACCTAAGTATACCTTACAGATCAATTTGAACTTAATTTAGTAAACTTATAAATATGCATGAACTAAAAGTCATAACTTTTAACTCGGCGCACTGCAGGAAGTAAACCACGTAAATACCTTTCAGACTTTCATTTTTTCTCAATTTACTTAAAATCGTGAGATTGATTCTTCCTGAACTTTTGAATAAGTTAACAGCATATCAGCATTTTTACAATACTCTGTGACTTTCTTATTATATTTTAATAAGTTGAATACAAAATACAATACATAAATGTTCGGCGCTCTAAAAAGAAGAATGGAATATATAAAATACAATGCAAGTAAAAGAAAAGTTTTCGGAGTGGCAATGCCTTCCTATTTCATATGCATCAAATGGCGGTTGTCGGTTTGGGCTTGAAACTCAAAAACTCCTTCACCTACTCACCGATCCGATGGCCGATGCCATGGATCGGATGCCAGTGAGCTAGTGCTAGTCGGGCCCGCCTGGGCTCATGACATTTGTCGAAGCAGACGCGCGTGAAATACCGCGGAGTCACGCTCGCGCTCTTTGCGAATTTCTGCCGGCTTTTGCATCTGCACTGCCCGGCACGGCACCTCAGTGTCATAGCTTGTTTTATCAACTTGCACTACCTACATGCGAACGTACTTACACACGAATCACGGTGCGTTTCACTGTGTCATCGATATCATCGCATCGCCACCCGCATAGCATACACACGCAGTTATTAAGTTAAATATTACGTGCAATATTGTTATTAAACGTTCAAACTCACTTTGTCTGCGTTAACATAATCATCATTACTATAAGTACTTTAAACTTTATTCAATTCAAATTTCTACATGGTATACATTTTCGAATTTACCTATTTATAAAATGCGCAACATAAATCGACGTTCATAAGTGTTTGAGAAATTTCTAAGCAATTATCAATGAAATAATAGTTTGCTGATAACAATTGTTGAATATAGTGAACTATTTTTAAATTCGTTTGGTTTTAGTTAGTTTTGCGGTAACATTATTAGCGAGCGATCAGTGAACAGTTGTTGCTTGTATACTAACTATTAATTCAAATTTGATGGTTTACTTTTGGAACTAGTTTGGTTCAATTTTTAATTTTGGTGAGTTCAACTATATCATATTTATTCATAAAACTTTATTACTAATTGCTTTTAAATGTTTAATTTGAGCAGTTTAGTTAGTTTGATAATTAATAAATGCTATTAGTGTAACAGCGGCTAACAGCGTGTGTAGTTTTTGAGAACGTTTGCATTATGAAGTAATTGCATAATTAAACTATTTTTTTGCAATCACATATTTAATTATTTTCAATTATTTGGCTTTGACGATATATTGCACTTTTATTTAATATACAATTTATTATGTGCGATAACGTAATCGTTTTTATGAATGCAGTGTTTTAATTTTAGGTGCATTTTATTGCAACCAAAAGTTCCAAGCGTGACAATGAAATAGGTACAATAAAACAATCGCATTGATATTGATGGACGATCGCGAATATTTAATTTTCACGCGTAACTTTTGGTTCAATAAAATGACCTATTGACTGCTACAGATTTAAATAATTGCGGTGAAATAAAATGGGCGATGGTGGCGCCATCTACGACAAGTACAAAATAAACGAACTGTAGATATTTCATGTTATGAAAGTTGAAAATTTATGTAAATCATAAAATATATAGGAAAGTAACCTTCTACTTCTACTTAATGGTTTAATTTGTGTTATCTCCCTAATACCCTAATAATTATCGACTGGAAGAATATGAGAAAAAATGCTATTAAAACTCTTAAAGAAATATTTAAAAAACATGTGCAAAATTATGCTTAAGTAAAATTTTTAGAAAATTGTGTTTTTAAATTTAAATTAAATGATGTGTGATTTAAAAAAAGAATAAATGGTGTGGTCACCACACGACTTCGTGGTCATAGACAGGCAATGATTGGATTTTCAAAGTTCTCAGCCAACAACTGGCAACTCCGACAACTCGCTTCGCTCGTTCCCAGGCCTCAGAAATTTGAAAATCCAATCATTACCTGTCTATGACCACGAAGTCATGTGGTGCCCACACTGGACACAGGGATGGATAGTTACGTTGTTATGGTTGCCATGGTTACGCTTACAGCATTCAGTAATAATGTAAATATTTAAATAGAAAATTGGAAATTTGACGATGAAAAAT
>JARJDT010026186.1:0-11038 GCA_030264655.1 Leptusa sp. GC000079 | reverse complement strand
GAAGAAGATGATGCGTGTGCGTTTGAAATAAATTTGCATCTAACGAGGTTACAGTTATTTCTAAATTCCTAACAAGATTACTTTGATTATGACGTTATGTGATTGCACTTTGACCTTTTTCTACTTTTATCAAGCTCTAGGCATCAGTTGAATATTTATTTAGGTGCAGCTTTAATACAATTATATGAAAATTATTATTAATAAAATAGTATACTTGAAAATGTCGTTTAAATAAAAATATGTAGAACTTGGTATGTGTAATGAAGTGTAATGCAATCTAAAGCGTGTTGTGAGTAAACGAGCGAGCACATCAGGAATAATCACAACTTCGAGACCCGTCGGGGAAAATACTTGCTGCCAGTTTACAACTTAAAAATGGCTGTTATTACACCATTGACTATTATTCCCTGACGATATGGGCTGGAGCCTTGGCGCTTAAGGATCATAAAGGACAATGGGCGTACGAGAAAAATAGTAAAAGCAGTTTGACGCGTGAACAATCTCGAGCAAAAACACATTTCGAAAAAAACGTTATTGATAAAATCATAAATAATATTGCTTTTATGATGTGTTTAGTAGCATTGCATATTTTCAACAAAAAAACTTGTTTGATGAATATCCAGCAAACGATGTGAATTACATTAAGATAATTAATGGTATTAGTTCTTTTAAGCCCGAACGAAACCCAAACATTATCATGTTCAAACAGCGCGAGTTCAACTCGAGGTGATTATTCAAAGAAGTGAAATTACTCATTCTGACCCAACGCACAGTTGCCGTCAAACGTGCTGCATAGCGTGCATCCTTTGTGATCTTGATGTTGCTACTTACTGATAAACAAGCACAAATGCATTTTTGATGCGAAAACTTACATTTGAATACCGACATAAACTTATTCAAGAAATGCATTACGCACAAGTCGACAATAGAATTTGAGTAATAAATTGCATTGCATTGCAAGATGCATGTTGTTGATTCACTTGGTTTATCCATGTTTCGCTTCGTTGTTTGTTAGCGCTCTCGATGCTATTTCGTAATTAATGAATTTCGAGCCTCGACGGCAGCAGCCTTTGCGGCCGTCGGTCATTTCTCAATGCAGATGCAGTCAACGATGCAATACAAACAAAACATCAAACAGCTAAACATTTCATCATGTTATGTTATCATCTATTCAACTAAAAACAGCTCGCAGCGCAATAAAGAATTTCATAAGAGGCAGCATTAATTCCCGAGGTCCTTAATTTTCTATATAAATGCAAGAGTAATCCTGGCGCTAAGACGAAACGTAAAAACGCCCGGCGCTTTCGCACATTATGCGCTTGTGGTTGAAATGAGGATGAGGGTTTTGAGTTAACATTGTTATGCGATGTTTATAAAGTAATACACCTTAGAGTCTTCCTTGTAAGACAATAGTTTTGTTCATTTGACGCTTGCTATTGATTGAAGCAATCGGGTTGGAGATCTAAAGAAGCAATTTGAATTGTTTTTCTCATTCGATAAAGGCATTTAGAATTTATGCATCGATGGTAATCTCCCAAAGGATTTTGTTACACATAGCAGGCACATTAATTTATTTTGCCAATACAAGAATGCAATGAATTGATTTGATAATATAATACAGATCATTGAAATGTTCATTCATCTGATTCGACATTAAATTGTTATTAATATTCGTGATTTAATAGTAGATTTTTATGCATTTCATTTCACAGTATTGACTGTTGCGAGTCCACAGTGCGAGGCAACTACAGAAGGCATTGAAAGTAAATTTTTATGCTAATCATAAAATACTATTTTATCTTCAATCTGTTTAAGAGAACAATTAAAATCATCTTAAAATTGGAAAAGATATAAATATTCTATAATAGATAGATATGTGGCGACACCTGTCGAACAAGGTGCTTTTATGACTAGGCATAGAAGTACTTCTCGGTAGATTGAAGATAAAATCATATTGTTTGCATAGGATTAAAAAAATTAACCCAGATTTTGCAAGTAGATATTAACGAGTGGATAATTTGTGAACGTATCCCAATACGAAGTGTTTAGGGAAACGCACAGTAGACGAGAAGCGACATGTTTTAGTAGGATTGGGACGAAAGTGGAAAAGGACAACAAGGCAAAATATAGATAAGCAAATAAACAAATTGAAATATACACGTTGACTGCATAATAGGATTAGGAAAGTGGAGATATCGAATTTGGTCCGGTCGCTCCCCAATTTACATATTTAATAAACCGGACGTGGACGTGAATATGCGGTGATTTTAATCCGATGCTTCGAACTGTCTCTTGCTTCAATGCGTGTGTCCTCTGCAGGTGCCTTTTACATATTTAAATACGATTCTTGCCTCGAAATGTATATGCATGAGAATGGCCCTTTTCAATCAATGTGTAAAGCATGCTTAAACAACCCCACCATCAAATTTCGGTTTTTCCTATAAAGATACGCATAAACATAACATAAAAACAGAACTGATTTAGAAAAGCCAGAGTGAAAATATGATGGCTTTGCATGTATATCGGTTACTAAACGATCATCATAAAAATGGATAACCCCGGCTAGGATGTTACAGGGTTAATGTTATCCTTGCATGGCGGGCAGAAACTAAATTGAAAACATAGCAATTTGTACGTTAAATGATTCAAATCGAGCGCACATTTATTTTCTTGCTTTTTCGCTCTACAAAGTGTTTGAATAAGCTTTGAGGAAAGATAATAGGGCGGCGGCTAATTATTAGTAATAATCAGCATTACAGTCGCTAATGAATTAAACGCCAAGCGCTTAATTGCAAATTGCGCGCATATGTGTTGAATTCTGAAAGGATGTACAAGAAGGTATGCAGCTTGAAAATGAGCGAGGTTATTATTAAGCCAAGTTGAATTCCTAAAATTGCTACGTGCCCCCAACGAGCATGGAGCAATGCCGTAATGAAACTTTAACCTCCAGCAAGCACACAGCATACATGTTTTGCTCGCATGTTTGATAGCTGCTTCAAGTCTACTGCTTGTTCAAGAAAACGTTTTTCCTTATTCTTTATTTTTTCAAAATAAAAATTTTGTTTTATAACTAATAATTAAAAACTTAACCAATAGATATCGATTTATTAAATATGCACAATTCAAAAAATAAGAATAACAAAAATGTTTATGTTTTATTAAACTCTTGGTATATGAAAACGCGCGGAAATGACAAAGGATAAGTGACAAAAGGAACATTTTCATACCTACAAACTTCCATTTAGTAAAACTTTTCACATGTTTTTCAGTTTGTTCATGATGTTATTACAAATGAAGATATTTTGAAAATGTCTTCATGCGAAAAACATGGGGTAGTCGTTTTAAGGGATGTTTTTGATGATAATGGCTTAAAAGTAAACTCATTTATTTCCACCACCTTTTTGATTTCATCCCCATGTATGGTGCTTTTCCAATTGAAATCAGTAGGTAATAAGTATTCAAAGGACAAAAATGTAAAAAATAAGGTCCTTAAAAAGCTATAATAAATAACCATTAATATGGCATTTATTTCTATTTGGATCATTTACTAGATCGTATACCACATAGAAATATCTTTCCATCCTTCATTTCCGGAACGCTTTCCACTGTGTTCTCTCTCTGTCCCCATTACCAAAAGTATGTGGATAGGGGAAAACTCTATCCGCTTACGTGTATTGTTGTATATGAATAAAAAAGATCGAATTCTCTATCCCTCCTTATGGAGCAGACATAATATACGAGTAGGCAGCATACGTGAACTGGGTCTCCAAAGTAGCACAAATTAGATGAAAAAATTCCATTGCTCACAATTATCGCTCGCAATTCGAGAAAAAAGGAGCAAAAACGTGCACAGAAAATTTAATTAATCGCATTAAATGTCTATCCATTTAATACATGGAATTGAAGATGGGAAAAACGAGAAAAGATTTTGAAATTGATCATACACAAATGAAGAGTTTTTTACTTAAACTAATTATCGCTTATGTAATCTAAAGCGTGCTTGAGTTAATTGGATCCACCCACTAAAGCACTTAAATGTGAAATAATTATCCAATTACCTAGTTGATTTTCTTAGCGTATATGTATTCATATGAATGAACTTTAAGAGACAGCTAAGCATAGCTTAAGGGTTGTCTGCATTCATTCATATCTATCGTCTGGTTTATCATAACGTCTACAGCATGTCATACATGGTGATTTATATGGCATTTTTAACAATGAAATACCATATAATACCATATCATTGTATTTTTGATTTACTTGTGAAACAGCCGGTATAAACCAAATTACTTTTGTTTTCTTATTTATTTGTTTGAAACCTTAATTCGCCTTTTTTCAATGCCGTGCAGCATATGTTACTCGTGTGAGTTATCTCCACGTCTTTATTGTTATCTCGCAGACTTTGAGATAACTGGCAGACATATTAAGGCATTTGCCGACGAGGAGAAAGAAAACTGAGGTGTAAACGAAAGTCGAAATTGATACATCAGGAGGGTGTGCATAGTTACACTCGCATCCCCCATGGGGCGAGATTTATTTGCGGAAGCTTCGAAAAACATTTTGCAAATATTCCACACGCAACGAGCAAAAAAGCTCAACAACAACAAAGAACAAAGTTTTCAAGCGAAATGCATTCCAGTTTCATTGACGGAAATTTCAAACATGGAAACGCATTTCGGAAGTTAAATCGTGGGAAAAACAGAAAGTGTGCGAAAGCTTGAAAGGGAAAAACGCCGCCGGAAAGCGAGAACTCTTAAAGAGATTTTAATGTTATGGATTGAATATTCAGAGAGGTAAAACGGCTGACTTAACTGCCACTTTAGAAAACTCCATCCAGGTGTAGTGCCTTTTTTCAACGCATTGAAAACTGGAAAAGTATTGCAATAAAAGTAATTTTTATATTTCGCCCATTTGCCAACATTTTGCAAAGCAAAACACTCTTACCTCGAATGAAAATTGACTTCGTTTGCTTGCTTTTTCTTTTTAGTTGAATCTAAAGAATTAATTGGTTTCGGTGTTGCGCACTTGACGCTGTTAAACTTGAGAAAATTTTATGAACGTCACAAAAACTCAATTGCCAATGGCGCATTTATAACACTATTAATATGATTTAGTTATTGCGGATAGAAAAACATCGTAACCTAATGGCCTCAAAAGTTATGAGTATTAAAAGTAAAAGTGCTCATCTCATCAAGTTGGAGTGATGCGTCGAAAAACACGTTGATTCTGGGTCATTTCTTAATATATCACTTTTGATGTTTTGATGATGAAGGCGATCTTTTATTCGATTAGATTCAAGATGCGATGTTTTATTATTCTATAACAAATACCCAGCTTAACCGTATTTTATTATAAACGAGTGCAAACGTTCGAATTAATGGCAATGTTATATTTCGAGGATGATCCGATGTGATTCGAAAGCGATTTTATCATTTACTAATTCATGTGCGTTACCTCCGTCTCGTGCTCAAACTAATTTTAAATTTGTAAGCTTATTACTTATTTGTATTATTAAATAAAATATTTCTTGAAATGAAATTAAATAATACAAATTTGGGCATGTAATCGCTAAGATTGCATAAGGTTACATTAAAAAGCCAAAAACTAAACTAATAAATAAAGAAGATGCTACTTGATAATAAAAGTAATTAGTTGCGGCAACAGTAGCCTGCACACATTAATGCCAATAACATACTTTTTCAATAATAACTCAACTCATTCGAATCGCATAAAGTGCTGATGAGTGGTACTTTCTAGTTAATAAACATAAGTCACGATCACGATGTAAACTGTCACAATTCCGTTTTCATTCCTTCGTTCAAAATAAATCAATTTTAAGTGTTGAATAATCTCTCTCTGATGTTGACATCTACAATGATGTAATTAATTGCTATCGTTTTAGGCCCTGCAGATAGACTTTATAGGGCTTGTCAGAGACATTGCTACACATTGCTTTTGATGCAAATTTATACCGGTCATAAAGATATTTTTCAATTTGCCTGTAATAATTAACAGGTCAATTTTTAAATCTTTACAAAATTATATGAATGTATAATGTATAACCCTGTATAATGAATATTTTCCTGAAAATAATTAACTATAATAATAATAAATGTGGTAGTTAATTAACATGAAATAATTACAGTGATAAATTTTAATTAAAAGCAAATAATGACTAAAAATGACCATTATCAAACCCGTTTGCCTTTTGAAGTATGCATACTTGATTAAACAAAGTTGTGTAGTATTTCAACATATAGTGTAGGCAAGCACATCAAACTTGCAAATTCATGAATAATAAATGATGTGGAATACCGGGAATACGTCGCCGATAGCGCCAAGATAATAACAAATTGCTCTTTAATCGAATATTTGCCTCGACCCACACCATCGACTCGTCGTCGCTGTATATTGATGCCGCGCGTGCAGTTTTCAATTTCGCATGCATTACTCCATTAAGAATATTTCATAAAGCAGCGCAGCCGAAAACTACCCCAAGCGAAGGCAGAGCTAATCAATCGATCATAAAACTACTTCGCTCCTTTAAACTATATGTATAGATATAAGTCAATATTGGCCAAGAAGAAATTTTCTATAAATATTTATAGTCATCTCCGCGTACTTCGTTAGCGCATTTGTTTTTTAGTACTTTTCGTGTTGAAAGCGCTTTTTGAAAGTTTAAGGTTTCCTTGAAAAATGCACAATAAATAGGGTGTGATTTACACACGACGTAAACTTGCACATGTTGTGGCAAGAGCTACTATCGACAAGGATTGAATGTTCGAATGTGCTAAATCGGGCGTATGGGAGTTTTCAAACAAATAATCCTAATGAGTTTCAATTTATTTTCGACCCTTTCGACGGCAACCTGCAACCGCACACAAGGCGTTTGTTCTTTCGTCCTGAAGGATCAGGAAAATCCAAACTTTAGGTGCTTTGGGGGCAAAAACATAAACCGTACCAAATGGCGACCAAATCGATTTATTTCTGTCAAGATTGCATGCACTATTTAATATAATTAAAAATTAATCTCCTATCCGATTAATTAAATTTTCAATTTATTACAGTTATCGATAATCCATTAATATGACATCAACTGAATAATAATAATCGTGGTTTAGTTATTTTGTATGTTTTCTAATTTGCAAGATCCAACAATGTTTGTCTAAACAAGCATTTTCATTCAGAATCAGGGAGTAAGCGAGACTTATAGCAAATAATAAAATTAAATGTTTGTTTTGTGCCGTTTTGGGATGCAGGATATGAGTAAACGCACAGGATATACACATGCCAGTTTTTAATTAACGAAAATTGCCGGGGGGATAATTAATGACAAAAAAAAATTAGGCCTTTCTGTTTGTCGAAGAATATGCAAACATTTATGTTTTTGTGAATGCTCAACTTGGTGAAATGTGTTTGCCTGTCTTTAATCGTTCCCAGTCGGAATCCCTTTATTAGTATGGGAATAAAATAAATATGCAAATTAGTGAAACCGTTAAAAGCCTATAAACACTTGTTGTGTGCAGTGCGCCATGCCGAAGAGTCGATTATTGCGAGTGTATGTATATGCTAATTAATTACTTAAAATGATTTATCGCCATAATTTATTACTCTTTTAATGGAAGATTTCATTAGGTTTTAGCTAGCAATGAATTTATTTAAAATCGCATAAACATTTTCCCAACTGTCTAAACTTTCAATCGCTTTCCAATTCGAATTGAAGAGCAATAAAATCATGAAATTGCAAATAATTTCAATGGGTGTATTGCATAAATCCAACATTTTTGCATACATTTTGACTGACTGCGAATGAATATTCAGCTTGTAATCGTATTTGGCAATGTTCGAATTGTAATTTTCTCTCGCATCGTGCTCGCACCGAATAAATCCCTCAAGCAGTGCCATGCATGGATGTTGGTTTGTTAGTAGGTGTTGGAACACGAGATGCCACACATACTCACACATGATGATAACTTATGAATTGCGTAATGCAATGCCGTAGACTAGAAACACATTGATGATGCAGATACAACCTGCGATCAAATCATGCAGGCATATGTGCATTTCTATCATTTGTTCGCACGCAACTCTATAACTATTATATTTGCACGCATTAACGAGCAATTTATTGCTCTGTAGAACTGATGTGTTGGTGCAACAAAACTATGATTTATTACTAGCTTGGTGAGCAAGTGTTAAATTACATTAATTTGGTTTCGGATTAATTTTTACGAAACGTATAGATTAAAATTCAATTAAATTTAAACTCTATAATCACTTGCTCATCAATTCTGCGCTTGCACGATAATCATAATTTTATATAAATTCATTTCTAATTTAAATATTTCGATGATATTGCCAAATTATTAATGCAAACAAATCAAATGGTCAATATCTAAAGATTTCCGTGTTTAATTTCTTTATGCTTATAAAGATTACGAAAAAGTAAAAATGATTAATGGACTAATACACGTAATAAATATTATTTAACAAGTTGATAGTTAATTGCGCGTGAATAATTAAAAGAAGATGCGTTGTACATTTCACCTTAATTCTTTTTACTTGATAAATTTCTCGGTTTGAGGTCATTTAAATAGATTGAAAGGCGAATAAATTGTATTTGCCGCTTTTACCATAGACACGCGATGATATTGAATGTGATTTTGTCTGCGCGTGAATAGCTCGATTTGTAAGTGTCAATTATTCTAGAATGGAATACATTGCAGTTGCAGCGAATTGAAAAATTGCCTCGACATAAAATTGAAAATAACTGCTAGAGTCATTTATTTGATGCGCGTCTTTTTGAAAAATATCTATTGAAATTGTGCAAGACTAGACTTTAACATATTCTCCATTGCCATTGCTATTAATAAACGTTATCGCTTTTCAGACAGTATGCTTGAAGGCAGTACATTTTCCATCAAGAATATTAATTATTATAATGTAAACCCAGAACTAACGCGAAACTTTTAAGTTATACATTAAACTAATTAATCATTTGAACATTTTCTTATGGATTTATTTTTGTATGTTTTATATTTTTTCATTGCTGTTTTAGTGTGAGCATAACAAATACCAATTATTAGTTAGTATTGCATGGGGATATTATTTATTAAAATTATGTACATATTTGAATTTGATTGGCTTTCAATGATATGCTTTCTATGATATGCTTTTTAACAAGTTTGGTATTTATTTTGCTCATACATATCGCATAAATTTATTCCATTTGGATATAGAAATTTTAGTTGAAACTTGATTCGGTGAATTAAAATTATATACTCAAATCAGAGAAAAATGCGAAAGAAAAACTCTTTAGGATAGTGACACGACACAGAAATGAATGTACCGAATGAATGCTCGGCACTCAGTTACATAGATAAATGAAATGTGTCAAGCTGTAGCAACGCTTGTGAATGAATGGAGATCATATTTTTTACTCATCATCCCAGCACAACAAAAACGGACGCACGTTTCCGGCGTTTCCGAAAAAGAGTTTATTTCCACCAAGAAAATGGATTTCATGTTGGTTCGCTCTTGCACCTCACTTTTTCAATTACACAAGCACAATGAATATACATATGTCATGTGCAATGTCACAAATAATTCTAATTTTTAGATTCACCAACCAAAAAAAAACGTTATTAATAAAACATTTTTTTAATAATAAATGACTTCTATTTGATGCTTGTATTCGTTTCATAGTTCATTTGTTCGCCCCATTAATGCACGAAAGAAAGGATGTAGGATAGGGAGAAGGACTCTTGTGCGATGAGTGCTCGTAATCACCTCATTTAACATCGCACATGATATTTGAAATTAATGACGTGCTGATAAGAAAATGAACTTCCAACACGTTTGTCTTCTCGTTGCTTTTGTTGAACAGTCTGTTCTGTTCTTGTTCGTTTGATTATGGGGTAAAATTAGGTGTGCGATATTAGTTTGAGAGTTTTTTCACGAGCATCGTAATCATCACGAGTGAGTTTCACTTATTTGCGATGAAGTTAATAGAATTAAGGCCGAGAAATAAATGCACGTATCGGGGGACTAATTTAATGTAAAAGTTTACTACGTGTGCGTAATATAACAAGAACACTTCTTGTCGGAATACAGTTATGGCTTTTCTTCGAGATACTTCCTTTACTCCGTTGCTATTTGCTGCTACAAATGCGTCTAATCTAATACCTTTTAACAAAAAGTGAAGTGGTATTTTTCTGAAAGCCATATTAATTTCAATTACTAATTACATTGTTATTTGTTTGATGAACTAAATATAGTAAAAAATAACTAGTTCAATTTAATGAGCTTAGTTTTGATTAAAGTTTAGCGCACCGAAATTAATTGGAATAAATGCTTGGAACCAATCAATAATTAATGAACTCACACTTTTGCATGAAATAATATTAAGAGCTATTGTGAAATTGAGCCAACTTTCATATGAACACATCATCCATGCATGTATTCGTATACCTAAATCTAGTTGGTTAGAGAGGATAAGCGAAATGTGAGTATGTTAAACTTCTCAATTAAAACTTACACGTTATGGGAAATTTCCAGCGCGTTGTGATCACGCGGAAATCGGAACTTGGCGAAAATGCAGGAGAACATGTGAACTTACAATGTGAGCAACGCAAAGAGCCAAAATGTTATTTGGTAATCCAATCGGTTTATTTGTCGAATGCACACACTACTTATCGCTCACCATGTATCAGACGCAATCTTTCATGATCAGAAACATGCATCTGCCAAATGACTATATTGAATGTGACTAACTATAGAAATTTTCTTCAGTTTAAATTATAGTCGTTTGAACAAAATGCCAAGAGAGCAATGCGAATGATTCATTTAAACCACGTACACACTTTATTAAAAATGTTACTTATAGTTTAATTAAAATAGTTCAACTACGAAATCAAATATCTAGGTTAAGCAGACAATAAGTAGGTCTATTTGAATAATACATGGATGAACAATAAAGCTTAGGCCAGAAATCTGTAATTTAGACAAATACCCAATTATTCAAGTCTATTGTTATTTT
>JARJDT010026181.1:0-12390 GCA_030264655.1 Leptusa sp. GC000079 | reverse complement strand
GGCGCGCAGCGCCGAACCCTCCATTCGTGAGGCGCGAAGCGCCGAACTCCCAGAGGGCAAGACACGTAACTTTTCGACCGAAGGTCGAAAAGTTGCGGGTCGGCCCGACTCATTTTTTACTTTACGCACCAATGTTTAGTAAAAAAAGTTTGACCTTGAGGTATATTTCTCAATTACTTCCTCACATCCTCTCTACCCTTACATCCTCTCTACTACTACATCCTACACATCCTCCTCCTCTCCAGCACTTTCCCCACTCCTTATCCTCGTCCTCCATCCTCCATCCGCGTCCTCCATCCTCCCCACATCAACCTATCCTCTTCACAATTTTGACGAACCAATGTTTAGTAATGAATGTCAATATACAGACATTTGTAGGAAAAATAATGTTTTTGAATACCGTTGTCCATATTTAATCGTTTAAAATCAATACATTTACTTGGATAATTAATAATCAATCTTAATCAATTATTTATTTGAATGTATGATTAAGGAACACGGCTTTATTTAAAAATTTAATTTTTCCGCAATATATTCTGTGCTGCCAACCTTAAAAATTTGTCGGTGATGGTGTAAATTGCCCGATACATTTATCTTTCTAGTTTTTAAACGTACTATAATATTATCGACCTAAAGTTTGTTAAATTTGTCTTTAAGTAGGGAGGTTTTGAGTAGGTTCTTCAAACTTTTAAAAGTAAAAAGGGCAAAAATTTTGCGGAAAAATTAATTAACTATGCTTTAGATGTATTTTTTTTTAATCTAAAAGTGGATATTTAGAAATAATTTTTAGATGAAAAAGACAAAAATTTGTATTTATAAATAAATTCAATTTTCCGAAAAACGCTGCTTTAAGAATTGTGAATAGAATATTTCTGTGTAAGATTTTGGAATATCAGAATCTCCCCTCTTAAAGTCCACACTGTTAAAATGTTTTGAAGAGTTTAGAGAAATTAGACGTGCACAAACTGGTTCGCAAAGTGTATGTCTTCCACGTCGTTCCCAACAATCTAGTCAGATCAGAGCATTCGGTCCAACAAGAGACCAATAAATTAAAGTTTGTTAGTAGCAGGAGATATTTGGAAATTTGCGCATAAATCCGTTCCACTCGCTGAGCACACTGACAATCCGCCACCCTCATTTGCCACCAGAACATTTCACTCGTGCGTATATTTGTGTTGCTCCAGTTTGAGTGAGCTCGCAAGCATAGAATATGTTTTATTATCGAGTTAATAATTTCACTAACATACTATAGGATAGGATAGGATGGAAACCGGAAATGCGCGACGGCTGTATAGGTATTTCGGTCGTATTTTAAGGTCTGTTTCTGGTGTTTACCCTATTCCAAGGAAATAGCAAGTTTTGTGCGAGCATTCAATTCGAGTAACGCGCATGCAAATCGTGAAAAAGAAAATTGCTAGTGCGAAACGCACGTTACACCGAAAAGTTTGCGCACAATATTGACACGAACAAATCCTTTATGAGTCATTTTATCCTGCGGGTGCTCAGATGGCGTTGTGTGTAAATATTATTTAATTTAGCCAGCTGGATTTCATTTGGCATTATTTAGCTTTATTTATGCTAATCGAATTTTTAATAAACACATTTATAAAACTGCACTTTTTCGGCTTATCCGCGCACTTTATAAATGTAATTGTATCATCGGTGGCGAATATAGTCGGCAGCGCCATGGCGTCGTGTTGTGTTTTTCCACTTTGTCTTCGCATGCATGAATAAGCGTCGCGTTTTTTACAAACGATCTCGCGTTGTATATGTGGCAAGAGGAAGTCGAAGAAAAAGATAAAGAAAAAGCGCGCCCGCACAAGCGGTTGGATATTTTACATTTTCATTCCATTTGCTCTACTTTCCTTGGTAAATATGCTACTTCTCTTTCTTCTCTCTCCATACATATCCTTTTAAGTTAAGGCAGTACATATATTCCTTTAAATTTCAAATGACCTGGCATAAAATATTGCTTCTCTCCGTCTCGACATTTTTCATACAAATTGAGACAAAACAAACAAAAAGGCCATTTCCTTAGATCGCTTTCCCTCCTCCTTGAGCCTCCCGTTTCCCTTCTATTCTAAACAAAATGAAGGTATCACCCACATAGCAGGAAGCGTCATGGACACGACTCGATACGACGGACGCAGCCTGGGAAAACATAGTGAAAATGAAAAGTAAACGGGCGATAAACAGCACTTTTTCACAACGAGGGTGCTTGCCCTTCAAGTGAAAGCTAACTATTATGTGCAGAACGACAAGGACGAGGTAAACGACTCGCACAAAATACCTGAAAGTCCTAAATATGCGCGAGAACATTTTCCCACCATTAAAAAAATTACTTTAATAATCACTTAACTAAAAGCGGAAGATTCTTTGTTTCAATTTAAGTTCGTTTGACATGATTAAATCCGAATATTATTTTTTCATTCGAGTTTTCAGCGATAGACAAAAAATCTTTCATTTCTTAATGATAAATTACGCATCTGCGGATCGGTTGCTCGCGACGACGAAAGAGAAAAGAAGAATATCAAGATCAAAAAGGATAAATCAACATGTATAATGGCGGAAACCCTTTTAAGATGATACATTACTACTCACTGCCGGAATTAATTTCGTTAAGATTTATTAGTGGATGAGGTCGGAAGCTGAAGACGAAAAATTGCGTGAGCGCTCCCTGTAATAATAATTTAATCATAGAAATTTTTGTGTAATTACTTATTAAATATTTAATTAGATATTGATTTCGCACGCTTGTCGCAGGTTCAATTTGGGTAGCATAAAGAAATATTCATGTCCAAAGTGGTAAAAGTCGTAAACGTGCCCAAATTTCAGCAACCTGCCCTTTGGGATTTGTTAAAATCGTGATGTGGCGCTGTAAAATTTATAATTGTTCGCTGGCCGCCGCTTATCTATTGTTACAAGCCTATAAATAATTATCAGTCGTTTTTTCCGCAAACAACACCACAAAACATGCCAATGATTTACCTAAGCCAAACCTAACCAGTCTAAAATGTCACAACGTCGCAAATCGCAACACAATACAAGTTTGGATACTTAATATAATCAAGGCGCACAATGATTGAGATAAGATCTGAAACGTCCTGGCGAAGACAGAGAAGCAAAGACGCAATTAAATATCCACGAGATAATAGCAAAGCATTAAGATGTTTTTGCTCGGGCGAAGAGCAACTGATGTGCGGGCTACATTAGTCGAACTCACCGTGTTACAAATGAATGTTTCACCATTAACTAGGATGTTTTGCGCGGACGATTAACAAATCATATAACCAGACGTAATTCATTTATAACTGCGCAAACAATCTTGCACGTTTTTTCGGCGGGATAGTGATGCACAACACGGTGCGGTGACGAATAGCATTTCGTGGCATTCATCGGCGCCGCTCATCCGCGATTCAATCTAATTAATGACCGATATTAATTCATGTCGTAATTTATTTCAGCTTAAATTAGATAGATCAAGCCCGACGGCTCTTTCAAAGCCAATCGCATAAACCTCATTATTACACCCGAGTGTTTTAAAGCGTCGCACATGGACATTAAAAAGTGATCATATGACGCCATCTTGTGAAAACCATTCGGTCCTGAACGGAATATGTGAAAAACAACCTTTGCGCCAAAATTACGAGCGTCCTGAAAAAGTTCTTGAATATTAAACCCGCGTAATTAACTCCGCGAGTCCGCAATGATTTATTTGAATTTTTATCAAATAATGCACAAAAAACGAGCATAAAACACTGGATCTACTTTAAAAGCACTTTTTCTTCCAAGTCCCGGCCAAGTATTTATTGCCGCGGCCAGAGACACAATTTTTGGAAATTGAATATCTCATTTAATGAACTAGATAAAGAGAGCGACGGTCTAATAATATTTAACGAATGGAGAAACACTGATAATATATTGTTCGTTAATTAATTCGACCCAGAAGCAGTCAATAACGGCGGAAAATACTTGTGGCCATCTGTGAAAGCTACGCAACTCGCTCGGCAAATTTTCAGCCGAAATCAATAATCATGGCGTTATTAAAGTGAATTGAATTTAATTTAATTTATACTAGTGCCAATATTTAGTTATTAATTCGGCCGTATTATATTTATTAATGTATTATTTCCATTATGCTGCGTGCCAGATACAATGTTGCAAATTAGAATGAATGGACTTCATTTGGCTATTTTGAGTTCTATTCTATTTTGTTTCTATTATAATATATGCTCGCAAGAAAATTTTAAAAATTTGTAATAACGGTTTTGAGCATTAAAATATCCATGCGAGTTTTAGTTGCTTTGCCATTAGGTACATGAACGAAAATACTTTGGTATACTCATTAATCATAATTAAATTTTGCTTTGAAACTAATGAGAATTTTTCGTTAAAGTTGCCGCGCGCGAACAATAACTTTGGTCTTAACTATTTTTCATGCGGAAAACTTGATCTAAGATATTATAACGCGACGTGCCTAAACAATAATCTATAGTCATCAATATTCATTGCCGCGTCAGTTAGCGATAATTGAAATCGCAACGCTTCAACCATACACAAGTCAAATAAGCTGTAATTCAAACAAACCGACTACACCTAGACTAGAGATTTAGATGGAGGTTGATACGAGCGCAAAATCGCGAACACATAATATCAACATGCGCTTGTAACCAAGTAACCATGGCAAACGGGCTGTTTGCATATTATTTTGGAACAAACAGGATATTAGGCCGACTATCGTAATGTGCAAATATCTTTGCGCTTCTGAATTTGCCATTTCGCATCTGCATGTTTACGCATCGCTGACGTCGTCCTGCTTATTGCGTATATGCAATATTAAAGGGTCGGATTAAATCGCAAATGCGCGTATTAAAGAAGAGTAAACGGATTTTTTTCGTTCACAACACAAAATGTTGTGTCGCGTATCTCTTTTCATAAAATGTGCCACCGGCATTCGCGCACAAATTACGAACGCTTTTTATCCTTAATCGAATACAGAGTGTTACAAATTTTACTAATTATTTGATAGCAAAAAATAAATTAAGTTATTATCGATAACAGATATTTATAACACTGTTTTTAACATTTTGTCCAATGATTTAATATAAATCTTGTTAAACATTTCTAAATTAAACCTAGTAGTCAAAAAAATCTCTAAAAGAATATAATTATAATGAATGAATGTTGTAATTTCATAATTTCATATATTAATCGTTGATTTTGCATTTCTCTAGTTTTTCTGATAACACAAAACAATTTAATTTGCTTTTTAAATATTTAATTTTATATAATTGTATAATTTAATAATTGATAGTAAATAAATAATTACTTAAATATAGAATTAGAGAAAAAATATAAAAGTAGGAGAACCCCTGTAGATGTGATTTGCAAATGTTTCATCATCAGTGACCGTATATTTCTTGTTGAATATTTCTAAAGGCTATTTAATTAAAGAAATTTTTGTGCAGCCCGCGGAAATGAAAAACGCCAGATTGAAAATACCAGCAAAGAATTTCCGTTTTAGGGTATTTCGCTTCGAAAATACTACGCACACTAGAAGACTCTATTGGAATATATTAAAATCAGGTCAGGTGAAACGAGCCGAATGACACAAATCAAATTTGGCCGCGAGCAAAGTTACACGCATGTTTTTAATCATATTTCCTGCAAACCAAAGGAGCTGCTGTGACTTTCATTTTCAGCAAATTTCCCTCTCCGTAATGTGCAATTCTTTTTATTGATTTGTTATTACACAACTTACCCTATATGAGCGGATCAGATAAATCCGCTAAGCTAAATAAATGGGAGTGTAGCGCAATAAAAATAATAATGCGTTCGAGACTTTTTCAATAACATTTCTCTCTTGCGATTGTCGTTCCAAAGATGCGGACACACGATTAATATCGTCGTTTCGTAAATACCGCAGCATCAACTATATGCCCTAGAAGTAAAAGAGCGGACGAATGTTCGAATTGAGCACGTTTTTATGCGGTTTTCCTCCCGGAATAAAAACCATCGAGAGAAAAAAAAACTGCACACATAGTTTTTGTTCGAAATATCACTGGTGAAGGTATAGCCATCAGCCATCACAAAATGGAAAAATCCCCTTTTTATGACTTCACTTTTTATTAATCATCATGCGGTTTATAGTCGATCTCTAGCTGGATGAGAAATTAAAATATCGCCGGATGTCTGAAAATAACATAAAACTACGCTCGAATTCGACGGTTTAATTTTTGTGCTATATTTAATAGCGAGCGCAGTGCATTCGGAGAGATGTATTGATATACGCAGATATATTGGGCACATTTGTTCGTTTTGTCGGTGCGCTGATAATGAAAAAAAACAAATGAAACGGTTTACGCATGACTATAACTATGCTGAAAACGCAGAAATTTACGAGTGAAACATCATAATTGTCACAACAAAACTAACATTTCCTCGGCACGCACATTTTTTACTCCAAGCGCTCGAAGAGTTTTTAATGCGAGCGCGTAGAAATAATTGTTAATTATGTGTTGATGTTGCGATGTTGATATGAGATATAACGCGCCAAACACGACTTACTTAGGTAGTTTTGACGAGAATTAAAGATACCCTTACTAATTTAGTAACGTATGGAGTGTGTAATTATGTATATTTATATATGACATGTTTATATTTATGCCCTGTGGTAGCGTCTCCGGTCTTGCCATAACATAGGCAAAGATAGTACACGGCGTAGCATAGTAAACGAAAAATAAAGCAAACAGATAATAAATTCCCTTGGGTTATTTGCATGTGCCTGTATCCATGTTACATGTTACGTTGCATGCATGATTAGTGGCCGTAGAACAACCCTGCTTATGCAACGGTCGAGTGTTTTCTTTTCATAAATTTTAAGAAAATCGCTTATAAGGATTGACAGCTTGGACAGCCCTGTTACAACAGCCACGCCATCATATCTTGGTAAATATTTTCATATTGGCACGTCTGCCCACTATCATGGATGGTTTATATCGAAGCACTTATAGTGTTTGATTTATTGGCATCGATACAGCTGTTGCACTACGACTAAAAATAAGGGATTGTTAGGTACCCTTATTTTTTCCGTCATGACTACTCCAGAATATTAACATTCTTACACGCATATAATCTTCCTTCTGCACTAGGGTAGAATAAAATGTACGTGGCGCCCTCTTTTAATAAGAATTAGAAACGCGTAAAGCAAAAGCCTAACCTATTCTGTAAATTTATATCAGACTTTGTCGCAAGAAATTAATTAAAACTAGCTGTCATACCGTGAAGGTTAATTTTTCATGACGTGCGCGAATGCTTGACTTTTCCGGGTGTTGGTGTTAAAAGTTTTGCACCTTGGCAAGTTCTCAATGTTTAAACATGCCTGAACTGAACGCACTTGACCCCAGTTTATTTGTGGAAATTAAAAGTTTCATCAAGGGGTTGTTGGTGGTAGGTGGTAGGAAAACGCAAATCGAGTGCGAACCTTTTAAACCCTAATCTTAGTTATACTAATCGCAGTCGTTCTTCGTTTATTGTTTCGACGTAATTGCTCGGAAAAGTTGAAATATTCACATCAGCGATGTTGAAGTTTGCAAAATCAATCTTCTTCAAGTACAACGCATTTGATAGCTAAATGACGCTACATTGTGCGCACATTTCGCTTTCACTCACTATAATTATTACAAATGAGTTATGTTCGCGGCTTATTCATGGCGCGTACTTCTTCGCCTTCAGCGAGTGTTGTCGCCCCGCATAATGCGTGCAAACAACAAGCGCCCATGGGCTCACCAACAAACGAACAAACAACACCGAATCTATTTGTGGCAAAACAAAGGCAGACAATTTTGCGTGTTCTGAACCGAAAAGAAAACGTTTTCGTATGAAATTAAAAATAAACAGGTGCACACTTTCCAGCATCATATTAATATTCTCAAAATTCTACTAGTCGCTCGTAGGCGGTTTATTTTAACTTTCTTGCGGGAGTTTTTTCTTCGCACTAAGCCTTTCCATGAAGCATATTTTACATCGTTTATTGTGGCGTGGCAAATAAGTGGCCGCTTTGGGTTAAGATGCAACTTTCAGGGCTGTTCAAAATGTTTCCACTGAACCACTTTCAAAATTGGCTTCTTGTTGAGCTTAAGGATCGAGTCGAGCGGGAGAAAAAGTATCGATAACTTGCACAAAGGAAAGGAGAGCTCGGTTGTGAGAGCAGAGTGGAAAGTTTATCACGCATCGTCTGTCCTAGCATTATTCGCTATAATTTAAGAGGACGTGTGCCAAAATGTATAATAATTTTCTATAAACTGCCGTCAAATAGACACCAACCTATACGCATTTATCATAACCGGACGAAATTATTATTCATATTTCGTGGAAAATTCTGTAAGTTCACGCACAAAAGAAGCAAAGTGAATGTGCGAAAAAAGGACGAAGGGTATGATAAATATGACACTTTACCTTAGTAGCTACTTTTATTTTATTATCCAACGTCTTTCGGAAATTCGCCCGAATGAAAAGAAAAGCATGGGATTAACGGTAGCCGAAAATATTGCGCGTCTCTCGTTTCTTTGTCCACCTGTCTGCTTTCCGCATATAATTCTCATATTTATCATGCGACGACGTATTTTCAACTAAATAACCCAATTAGCACCGGGTAACCGTTAAAGATTTGTTGTTTAAAGTTTGAAACAAGTACGCCAAACATTTGACACCAATATAAATAGAGTGAGCACATAGTGTGTAATTAATGTTCGGCGTGAAAGCAATTAAAAAAACTCATTTTCTCTCTTAGAAATAATGAGAAAAGATACACCTTCTCTACTAAAGCATCATTTTGTTTGCGTTAACTCTGGCGAGTAATTGAAAATTTTCACCGAGCCACGCACGCTCTTCTGCGCTTAACCCATAGGTACAGCCAGTTGCTGGTAATTAAAAAATGCAATTTTCATGTTCATAAGAACAGCGCCAAGGCGCGCAGACCACTAGAAATAAAGCAAGAATAAATTGCTAGTATCACTTTAATATTCTTCAATATATTCAATTTAGTTCATTTTGTGCTTGAATTCTTTCTATAGAAACTAAGAGGCTTTTCACATATTTATTGCTTGAATCGAATTTTTATTTATATTTAATAACTTGCAGTTTTTCTTCTTTGATGCTAATTAGAACCTGAGTGTGCCTGCAGCTAACTAAACTGTTTGTTTTATTCGTTTTCTTTTACGTTTGGCGGTTCGGTCGGATTGAAATTGTGCATCACGCGCATCTCCAAGGAAATCAAAAGGGCGAGCGTCGATCGATCAAAAAATCGGACCGAGAGTGAATGAAGAAGACGAAAAACTCCGATTCGTAACATCGCATTACCGTCACGCGAATCTAGAGATGTCAATAGCCGCTCCGAAACACTATCAATCAATGCTGTGCATGCGCCGGGCAAGCAACCACGATTAGGCTTATTGCTATCGCGAAAAGGCTTTCTTTCGACCGCACAAAAGAAACATCACACAACTAGGCAAAGGAGGAAATAAACGCCTAACAGGCGCGGGCGGGAAACGGAAAGGCACTTCAGAAAATTGAACCAGAACCACACTAGATAAAATATACTATTCAAATGTATACAGTGCACTTAACTGACTTTATTTACACAAATAAAACCAAAACGAACGCATCGTCCGCTCGCTGGCTGGAGGCCCAGAAGCAGGAAACATAAAGTAAAGGTTCGTTTAATAAATAAACTACACCACCACCAACATCAAACAACCGATAGGTATCCTCAAACGAACGATAATGATGTCTGTTTTTATTTTTAATTAATCAAGGAAAGCATTTCACTCCCATCATTAATTCCTACAAAGTGTTTGCCTTCCGGTCATTTACATGATTTTCCCTCGTTCGGGGAACTCTCTGTATATGGGAAAGAAACACAAACAATAAAAACGTGTGTAATAAAGTGTATAGGATGGATATAGAATGATCTGAAGGATCGTCCAGGATTTTTCCATCTTTTCACTGTTTTCTGCTCTTTTGCTCTAATTTCTTTTTATTCGAAAAGACTTTCCTGATTACTGGTAAATAGTAGAGAGCGAAATGAAACGAGATACGCTCTTGAAGCGTGATATTGTTGAAATCCTTTGCATTTTTATTATCAGCGCGCATATAATAAAAAAGAAGCCAAATAAAATACAAATATATTTTTTATGTGCGCTCTATGAAACTGCCTGATGGCGCGTTGTTGGTAGGAAGAAAGAGGCGGCGAACGCGGATGCGCCCCCGCCGCGTCGTTCGCGACTCGCATATTTGATGAATGAAAAGAATGAAAAACACATCTCGCACCAAACGACGAGGATGAGAGGGCGACTTGGTAACAAACTAAGGAGGACGAACCGTTGGAATCAAATTAATAGTAGGTACGACGCGCGGGCGGCAAATCCGCCGCCGCTGCCGCCGCCGCCGTGCGAACAAAAACGCAAAAGATTGATAGGTAAAGTCAACATTTTGTATTAAAATTTTCCACGCCATTATAAATGCACATAAAGACGACAGCGCGTTCATAGTCATTTCGCGCTCCTGCTCTCCCTTACTACATATTAATCTACCCTTCTCGATATTCGCTGTATTTAGAAGAGTTTCGGTCTGTACGAGTCAAAAGCAAACGCGCAAACGGAGCAAAGCTTCCTAAAAGCGCGAAACAAATTGATTTCCACTCATAAATCTTACTTTCTGCGAGGGTAAACTCCCGCTTTATTTGAAATTATTGAAATAATTCAGCTAATTATATTTATCCCCTTTTGACATCGCCTTAGACATAAATTGTTTATATGGCGCGGTTTATTTCATATTTCCAATAAAATATCATCAACTTCCCTATTACTATTACTCAAATTTATACTCACTCGTTTTCGTATTGTAAATTAATATTTGATTATTTTATATCCACTGGCATGAAAACCAATGTTAAATAAATAAAACATGAATGCTTTTAAACGCAAGATCATACGCATCGGGATATTATCGCAATTATTGTTATTTAATTCGATTAATCCCATCAAACGAATATTTTATGAATTACAATCATGTCTCGTCTAGTTATTATGTTATTAAAATTGCAAGCGAAAGCTGTAAATGCAGATAAAACGCGATTTTAGTTTTTAATTGAATTATCAACACATACGAATAGGTTAAGGTACATTCTTGAGAAAAGTTGTTAAAATGCGAAAGGAAGTAAAGGAAAAATTCTATTAGGTGAACAGCATTCAGTCAGAGGCTGTACACGAACATGACACTCTTTTAATGTGAAAAGTTTCATGTTAGCATCTACTTATATTCATTATATTCTATTCACTACCCTGCAACCTGCTACCTTGCATTTGCATGTGCAAAACGCACGTTACAAGAATTTAGTACGATCTCAACGGCTTTTAATTGTTCAATTTTCTTAAATATTAAGTTGGGAACATTGAACAACAAATTATTCCGTTTTAAATATTTACGCAAATGCGGGCAAATTCAGGTGCGTTATAAATATTCATAAACCGATTCTGATTCTTACCAAATAAATATAAAAGCCGTGATAATGCGCATCAGAGAGTTGAATATGGGAATTGAGCTCGTTAAAATTTATGCACAAACAAATAAATATAGTGTATGAATAAAAATTAAATGTAAATAATTGTTATGATGCAACTCTCGCTATAATGAATGCAAAATTTAATTTTTGTTGATATTTCATTTTGGGTGAAATTTATTAAAATGAATTATAAGTGAAATATAGCGTCATCGAAATTATAATCAGATATAAAATCAATAACAATGTGATATTGAATAAATAAATGTACGAATATGATAAAGAAATTATTTGCCGGTGAAATTAATTTAAATGTGGCAAAATTGAAAAATGAAACACGCAAATTGATGGATTTAATTTTATCCAACGAAAATACACACATTCTCATAAAACGCTTTTAAACTCCACGGAAATTGCAAAACTAGTGAAATTAAACGCACTGGAGAAGAATGGGAAACTTGTGCCGCTGCAATAAAATCAAGAAGTTTACTGTTCCACGTCACATAAGGAAATTGTGTAATTGGACAAATATACTATGTGTTCAGGCATTTTCATTCGGGCTCAACAGCATTGGTTTTCTCTCACCTTCACATAATACAGGAAAAACTGGCGATGAATACTGCGGCAAGGTAAACATCGCTAATGGCAATGCGGAAATGTCAGCATTTATTATGTATACGCAGCAAGAATCACAATAAAATAATATGATAATAATCCGGCGAGACTCGAAAGTTGAATTTTCATAAACATACGAGCGCAATGTTATTTGATAATAAAACGCGCACTTTTACAATCCATAAAGCGTCCTACTTCCTCTCGTCTTGTGGAAC